>JAQFYC010001498.1:0-33660 GCA_034694165.1 Tomocerus mixtus | reverse complement strand
GCACTTTAGTTATTACTCAGTCAACATAATGGAAATACTAATAAGTTCGTACAGGAGAAAGCTACCAGACTAACCAGACTATATCGGTGTATTTTACTGTACTGTTGTATCGCACTGTTGTTCCTTGTATAATATCTATAGACGTCCTTCTATGCAATCTGTACCTTATAGTAGTTAGAAGTCCATACCTAAGCATGTTTAAAGTGTAGCCCAACCCAATCCAAGTTGCTTTCCCTTTCCTACTGAAGAATTTGATAGGAAAAGTTTGAACCAGCTGAGCTCAAGCTTCAGCCATCCGGATCCGCACATTTTGCATCACCATTAATTTTTAATACGACAAAGCAGCTTTGACTAAAGCCGAGTCAAACAGAGTCAACTTGCATCCAAGTCCTTCTTTAGCCACTCTTTTACTTTACTTTCCCTATTATTTCAGATCCTAGCACCACCGTCTTCCTTCTCATACAAATCCAAAGCCTTACATAGCCATAGGAAAAATAAGAACAGTCCAAAAAAGAAGTACTAGTGTATGTAGTACATGTAGCTAGATCACACAGTACGCAAGTACAGTTAGAAAACTACAGTATGCACATTATAGATGGACCTATAACATTAGCATAGCAAGCTTAAAACAAAGGCAAAGGAAATCACAATTTTCATTCTCATTCTCATCGCATCGGTTGCTTTTTCACTAGTATTACTAAATGTACTGATATTACTTCCATTTCTAGCAAACAGCTTGCACTAGATCGCAGAAACTTTTTATTATTCCTTTTCTTTCCCATTTGAATATACATAACATGGAAAATTCCCCTGTGTATCCTTCATCCGCCGAATCCGTGCTACCAGCTAGCAACCGCCGGCTAGCTACATCATATCGTATCACACAATATCCTTGCATAACTAACTAACTACAGATACACAAGCTAAATACAATCAAAGCTGCCCAGTTTGTATATTATGTAGACAGAATTATTTCTAACTTTCAGAAAATGTGGTTAAATCTCTACTAAATTACGTTTACAATTATTTTCATATTTAATAAATAAAAATATTATTAACTATAGGTAGGTAAAATTTAATGCAATTGCAAGTTTCTTTGTTACCATATTATGTTATGTTCCCAAAATCCCAAAGCACAAATCTGATAGTTATTGTTAGGGTATTGAAATTAATGCCCTTAATTGGCTAACTATGTAAACTCAAAATTTCTTGGTGCTAATTGCTAATTTTAAAGTTAATTGCATAAAATTAGGTCTAATCTTCGCTTTACTGTTTTTATACGCAGGCATGGCAGTAACAATAATTATATTTTAAAATTATGCACTTTTCTGACATTAATATGCGCTTGATTCTTATCACTTAAACACAGCACAGTACGTATATGCTTATTTGCTTATGGTGAAAACGGCAATTAACTAATAAATGACCATATGCACTTATACATGGATATAGGATAGAAATTATAACAAAAAATTAAACTTACTTGATTTGATTCCTTCAGCCCATGGAAGAGCATTAAATAGTCCTAGAAGATTAATAAAAAATGTGATTGCTTTTCTTCGACTCTTGAGAATCATATTGTATCCACGTAAGCTTTTCATCAAATGTAATTCCAGTAAGAACAAATTGCGATATCAAAATCTGATCCAATAGCAGTTGTTTTCATTCTTCTTCGAGAGTGGAGATTTGCAGAGAACAAACAATTATTTATTTAGCAGTGTTTTTGCGGGAAAATTCAATTTGATTAATTTTCTTTCCAATTTTCCCACTATGACTATTACGGTCCGCAGAAAGGAACTTTCACTTTTTCACGAGTGTAAATTGCAATTGCGCCATTCTTGCTTATTTCGCTATAGATAATTTTCTTAATTAACTATATTTTAATTAATTATGAATTATCTATTCACTCATAAAGTTTATTGCTAACATTACACTATAAGTAAGTGATCCTGTACTAATATTTAATTATGAATTCTGATTTCAGCGAAATTCGGTGATGCCTTCAATAAATCTGCTGCAATCAAATATAACGCACTCTTCCCTATAAGGTACAGTAATTACTATATACTTTAAAGATGTGTGTTTCAGTATTTGTCAAATCAGAAATTGGTTCCTTATCAATAAGTCAGTGATTTAATTAGTTAGAGTAGAGATGAAAGTTGGTCGGCTTCCTTCACCTGTCTCTCCTTGTCCTTACCGAGCGTGAGTGCAATATTGAAGGCAAAGGTGGTTTGCTTGGTTTCTGTTCAATTTGATAGTAATTCAAATGTAGAGATGTTATTCATTGAAGAAGAAACTGTAGGAGTCCCGAGATCAAAGGGAACGGACTCGGAAGAACAATCCAATTGTGTCTGTCACTCCGAATGTGGTTTGAAGTCCGCAATTAGTATGTCTTGTCGTCCTTTTAGTAGTCCCTTTCCTGGGTTGATTTTAGTTGACTAACAATAAGTAAGTACTTATAGGAGGCTAGTATTGCCTGTATTTGTAAGGCTTTGTTGGAGCCAATAGTATTAAATGTGACTTTTAATGTCTTATCTTTTAGTAGAGTTCATGGAGCTAAGTAAGCCTTTAAACGGGATGCTGGTCGGAGAATGTATTCAAAAATCCCTTAGGTAATAGGAATATGTGGCAAATTCTAGCTCTGTAGGTTGTATGTGTATAAAATGCAGTATTAAGTTAAAAGTGAGTATAGCACAGAAGAGAAAGCAGATATAGATTACATTTATACAGATAGTATGCTGCAATGTTATTGAGGTAGTTGTATTCGTATCTGTTCTGTCCTTTAATCGTTATCTCTATACGTGCTGAATTAGAGTTAGGGTAGTTATGTATTCCTTTAGCCTTTTTAGGATCTACTCCCAGGACATTTGCAAACTTTTAAACTTGTCTTGAATTAAGTTCAGTTGAATAGAAGCCTTTATTGGCTCTAGTTTCACTTTTGAAATCCACTATCTTACAAAAGGAACAGTACCATAGAGTTTAGTATAATATTATATATATCCCGGCCAAGCCAGGCCAAGCCACTTATACGTTATGTTAGGTTAGTGGCAGTGGAATGAACTCTATTACAAAGTACATACATTTCCTTAGAAATCTAGCCTTTTTCCTTTCTCTGTGTAATGTACCTAGTTCCTTTGTGATGGAAATGCTTGTACAATAAGTTAGGGTTGTCTTAGGTTGTAGATCACTTAGACGTAACTAAATTTAGTCTTAGTTGTTGACTGAATATAAGAGTGCAGTAAGTACATAAGTGGATATATATATATCTAATGTACAGTACACTACAATACAATGCTAACTGGTCTAATGTAGGTATTGTGTTTTTGTGGAGTAAGCTTGATTTGACTTGTGTGCTGTAGTGTAGTAGATTTTGACTTTGTAAAGTGTTACTAGATTAGATCAAGCAGACAACTGCAGTAGAGTAGAAGTAGAGAAGAGAGTGAAAGACAAAACAACTACAATACGATCCTTGTTTTTCCTTTGCTAATCTTGGCATGGTGGAAGAGAAGACAGAAAATCCCAATTAGTTTGCCACAAACAACTCATTGTTTTCGCTATTTCCTTCTTCTCCTTCTATTGCAGTGTTTTGGTTCTGGTGACTTATATTTTATTGCATATAAGTATAAGTACCTAAAGAGGGAGGAGTGGCGCGTCGACTCCTGCTCTCCTTGAACACTATATATTGTCTTCCAACATCCTACTGTTGTTCTGTACTCTGTTGTAGTACGAGTACTACTCAAAGAAATGGAAAAAACTATCTCTTTGTTTTAAGTATAGGGAATGCCAGAGCCAATCCAATCCAATGTTAACTAAAAGAAAGTATATGAGTGTATAGTATGGAGTATCTGTGTCTGTAAAGTAAAAGTAAAAAAGGAGCTACAGTTTTGGTTTTACTACAAATACTAACACTAACTCAGTTCAAGTCAGTTCAGTAAACGAAGGTTTTCTCCAGTAGCAATAGCAAGAGAAAGCGAACCTTCTCCTAACTTGTTTGTATTAGTACGAAGTAGTTGAGTGGGAATGTACTACAGATATATTTGGTATAAGGTTTAAATAGGTTTTTCTGTTGTCTTTGTCTGTCTAACTTGTCTTCTAGGATCTGTCTTAGTATTCTTTCCTTGTTTTGTTCGATTTTTCTCCTCTCCGATCAAATGTAATGTGATGTGATACGATGTGATGCTAGTTTTCGATTTTTCTCCTTGTTTCCGAACCGGCGTCAACTTCACTATTAATAAAAATCTGTGTCAGCAGAATAAAAGTGTGTCGGTTTGTTTTTATCTTCTTGTCTTGTGCACCGCTTCTCGAGGTATGCAATATCTGTGAAAGAATAAAGATCACAAATGTATTAAAACGTAATGGAATGGAGTACCATGCTATATATATACAACAATAGTAGTACCTACAAAATCACAGCAGAGCAGTAATGGCTACAGTTATCCTACAATGTAATGTAATATAAAGCTGTGAATAGTTGGTCAGTTACTAATAAGCCCGATACACTACCAACTACACCAACTGTTCATTTTAGGAACATTAAGCTATTTATTTATGTATTTGGCAATTCCTCCGTCCACAAACCGAACAAATACATGCTTTGCTAAAATTCACTTTCTTGGTGTTACTATTGAGTTTCTCTATTTTTATTACTACTATTCTAATTACCCCTCTAACTAATATTTAGGTTTCAATGGTCTCAAAAAGTTGTTCAACTCATATTGCTTAATACTACTCACTTTAAAAATATCGTTTGACAATTCAATTTATAATTCATTGCCATTTCGGTAATAATTCTTGATATCATTGGCAATTACTATATAGATTCCATATAGGCCATTGCCGCATGTTCTACGATCTATGTAGTCTATACTAGCAAAAGGCAACTAAAGAGGTTAAACATCAGGAGGCGACATTACTTTTATATTAATGGAATTAGTTATAGGTAAAGACATAATGGACCAATGTTAATATTTATTATAGATTTAATAGGTACTGTTGTAGGACAGTAGTCAGTGCAGTAGTAGTAAGTAACTCCAATCTACTACAACGCATTTGTGTCTGGACGCATTACATGAAAGAGAAGAAAGAGAAAGTCAAAAAAGAAGTAGCATTGAGGGAGTTGAAACCTTTGGTTTTCATTCTTTGGCGAGAGCGACAAGTCATAAGTAACGTATAAGTAGGTAGTGAAAGGAATAAGGTCTGGGTGTACCTATCTAAACACTAGCGGATAGACAGTAGCCCTAATAGTAATACTATAGGCTTATTGTAGGTTGGGTTACAAGTATAAATATAATGTCGTGAGCGCACACAAGTTAAGTTTCATGTGAAACCTTTACATGATAGATACCATCCCAGAGCTATCCTGTCTTAACCTAACCCATGATATCCGACTGACGACGCAATTGAATAGAATTGAATTCATACACCCTTTCCTTCCTCAAACACACGCAGATATGTTATAGGTACCTACGTAGATACTACACATTGAAGACGAGAAGGGAGATAGGATAAGGTTTAAGGTTGAGGAACTGTTCATTCTCGTTGGTATTTATAACTATGTGTATGGTACGACGGGTGTATAGTGTATGAATGTACATAACACACCTACCTTTCTCCTTCGCATTCTGTCTCTTAGCTGTCCTGGCGCTTTTTAGAGTAAAATAACTTTCTGCTGGTTCCTTTCCTTCCTACAATTCTCAGCTCATTCTCCTAAACAGTTCTTTATGCAGTAAAAGCTCTATTCTACTATTCTATTCTGTAGTGTTAGTGTTAGACTAGTCTATGCGGCATCAGCAAGGCAGCAAGTCTCAACTCAGCCTCGGCTCAAGCTCAATGGAGTGAAAATACCAGTTAGTCTATCATTTCCCACCGCTCCATTAGCTCCAACTAATCGGAATCTCACCCACCGATAAATTCCCCATCTCGTATACTAGTGATGAGGATGAGATACTTATCGAATCTCTTCAGAGCATTTAGTTTAGTTGACTTTAACTTTATATTGTATTCACATTACATCAGATGCAACGCAAAACGCAATGCAAGGGAAGCTGACACATGTATGCTAGTATGTAGGCACCAGAATATATTTATACCTACTATACATAGTAAATACTTACTTTCTTAGATATACATAGATCCATGTTTGGGTAACGTATTATTAGGGTATCTTTACTTATCCGCCTGACTGATAATTCCTCAGTACTAGATTTCTACCCTATATGGGATCCAATACTACTTACTTAGGTAGTTTAGTATCATAGATATTGCCTAAGTATCTACGTACGCACAACCAATTCAATTTCACCCAATTCAATTCTATCAATTCAGGAGCAAGCAGTCTGCTTCAGCCGAATGGATTGGAATCAAGTGCATTCTCTATAGTACATATTAACTTAAATCCTCCTTTTAGTATAACTATTCTACTATTATCACATTTGTATTTGTATTTCTAGCCCTGAAGCCTGAACTGAACTATCATACTATTTATACGGAGAGGAAAGAAGAATACAAATAGAAAGTAGTATTTGTCTATGTTCAATACATACATATTGTAGTAAATCCATAATAGTAAAGTAGAGTATTGCATTGCATTACCTATTAGTGAAGTTGTGGGAGCATCCCTCTACTCCCGCCCACTCAAGACTTATTGCAATCACGTCAAGTGAAAGAACGGATGCGAGATAGTAGAACAGTAGTGGAGTGGAAATAGAAATCTCACAATACTACTACCACGTATCAGTTTGTAATGTTTTCTTTTTCGGCCTTCCGGTAGCGTAGAGATAAATGGAAAATTACATTTACGTTAATTCATTCAGAGTACAATATTGCTACACATTGGAATGGAAACACAATATTTTATACACTGTACTGTAGGTACATAAAATAAAGGAAAGTCATGTCACAATAGAATTTTATGTAATAGCTTCCCCGAAGGAAATATCGGGTCAGATCCAGATCAGAGCTAGATACGTATTGTATGTATGTATGGATTTACATTATTGCACCCATTTCATCCACCAGACCAGACCATAGCACAGGAGTCAGCGTCAGCCACCACAACATAACACAACACATTAACTTTGTCACTCAATTCACTTCACTTTACAATACAATCAAAGCTAGCGATATTCGCGTAGTACAGTACACAGAGAAAGATAGTACAGAATAGAGAAAGAGATGGATAGACGGACAGAAGCAGAACACAACTAACACGGCTGTCTCTGCAACTCTGCAATGCAATGTTATTCCTACTGAAGTGATATCTGTCTGTTGCTTCTCTTCTGTTATTAAAGTACATACGTTTAGGTTATACGTACAGATACGCCATACCACACCACACCATAATATGTATCCTCCGTTTAAATAGTACACCACAGAATCGAACCAAGTTTACATGCAGAGTTTATTGTGGAGAGGAGTCCCGCAATGTTATTACTATTACCTACTGTTCTAAACTGACTGTGACTCAAACTCGGCTCACTTCTATTATATCAGTCAATCCAATCCAATTTGCTTTTATGAACAAGCAGTGTGTGATGTTTTATGCTCGTGGCTTGGCGTGTCATTTGCTTTATTTTCTGTATAATACTTTCTCTTTGTACTCGAACTATGTACGAAATGAACTGTACTGACTTTATATATAAGTAAGTAGTTCAGTTGCGTTGTAGTTGTAATTCTGTAGTGTACTGTACTGTACTGTATAGCTGAATTTGTGAGAGAAGAACGAATTTTACTAAACCGTTTTCACTGTCTGCCACACAATAAACTGCTCTGCTCTTGTGTAATAATATAATGTGATGAGTGACTAATTACACACTCTCGTTGATTATATTCAAGTTAATACTGTTAATGGTTAGCTGCGGCTTGGCTTAACACTAATCGCGTTGGAACTATCATAGGAACTCATGTGCAGAGTGCATATACATACATAAATAGTCACAATTGTGCATCTAGACAATATTTACTGTAACACTGTTACTTTTGTTAGGACCAGGGCCAGTGCCAGGTCAACTCATTCGGAGCTGTAGCGAAACCGATAGAACGCATTTAAGTGCATAATAACAGGCCTGCCTCGCGTATATTGGATTGTAATAGTATTCTGTATAGAGGCAACTGGTAAACTGATTCAATTGAATTTTGTTCAATTAAGTTTACCCTTCCTGGCTGGCTAGTGAATGTTCTGCTGACTTGTCTGAGATGAGTCTGCAGTGAACTGAAACGCTTCGCTCGTCTACTTTCCCTTTTCTTCTTTAACTGAATGAGTGAGTTAGTTTATGAAGCATAGCAGTCGCGTTCTGTTGTGATCGTGTTATGTACATACATACATTATATAGTGGCATATATGTAGGTACTATGGGTACAGTACTTTTTTGAAGAATGACACAATGTGTATTGTAAATTCTTTGTATTTCTATAGAAAGAAGATTCTTCTTGTCTCGCTTCAGCTTTTAGTTGATGTGATGCCGGTACATCCGATCGGTACAGTATTTGTATTTGTACGTACGTCAACGGAGGAACAGAACCAAACCAGGTTTACTAGTACAGCTTAGGCGAAGAAACTATCCTTTAATCTTATTCACTTGAGTCGAAGCTCACAATCAGTTCAAGTCTCAACTGGAACCCAAATGCACTCGTTTCGGTTGTGAATTCAAGTTGAATTGAAGTTAGTGAATGATTGGATGGTCTTTGTTGTGCTCTGTTGCGTTCACTTGTCCGTAGCCTTTAATTTATGTCAAGCTTTTTAAAAGTATTTCGTGTCATTGAGGAATGGGATCGTGCACTGAATACAATTCATAATAGCTTAAGCACTAAAGGCTAGACGTGGGAAGAAGGAAATATCTATATAGTATAGTGTAAGTATATAGATAGATGTACTATACAAGTACAATGATCTGTGTAACTAATGCAGTGAATACGCAGGTGGTCGTTTCTCTCTTCAAAACTTTTTCTCGTCTTTACTGTGTTAGTATGACACGCAACTTTCTTCTTTCCTTCTCACGAGTTAGCAGGCACTCTTCTACGTATATTATCTTTTTTATGTTGTGTAATACCGAAACTTGAAAGTATTTACATACAATGTATGTATCGTAGCTAATCCACTGTGTGTAAAAAAATGTAACTTGGATTTTTATTTTCTTATGGATTACAGATAGATTTAAAATATTGTAATTTGAATTGTTAATCAAAAGTTATATAATTTGAAGATAATCAATTAAATTCTAAACAGAACCGTTTGTTGTGAGATACCATAATTCGAATGGTTTATATTAGTATTGAGCAAACAAGAAATGCCTCACTGGCGTGGCATTAGCGGAGAAAGTTGCACACTATGTTCGCAGCAACCAGGTCAGTTCAGAACTGAGAGAGTCTAGCAATACAGTCTGCTTTTAGGGAAACAAACTTTCAACTTCAGTTCAACCGTTCCTTATTCCTTGCCGTTTACAACAAACGCAACGGCTCTGGTGCTACTGTGCTGTACACAACACACAGCAGTCGAGTCGAGTCACACACTTTCCTTTGCATTCTCTTCTGTAGTCTGTAGTCTCTAGTGTAGCTGCAAGACAAGGAAAAACTGAGAAAAGTAAGTTCTGTTGTGGACTAGAGTTTGGGCCAGACACCAGACAGATAGAACAGAAAGCATGGAATAAGGAACAACTGCTGCTGGTGTTAGCCCATTGTATGCAAGAACTATGTAGTTAGTATGTTTGGAAGTCCTGCTATGTAGTAGAGTAAAAATAGGTATACATACAGCGGGTAGTAGGTAGTAGGTACGCAGTCCAAAGCTACACAGCGTACGATACCAAAGAAAGCTCTATCTGAACTGCACTACTAGGAATATTGAGTATGAAAAGTCGGCACGAAACGAAAGGCTATGTTTCCTTTCCCCGTTCTGTTCTGCTGCTCTCCTCGGGATATGTACTTCTGTATGTACTCTGTACGTCGGTAGCTGTAGAATCTATGCTTGAACTGTGTGTATGTAGTATGGGTATAATGAGAATGCGATAGAAGTTGTTAAGCATGCAGAATGTAGAAAAGCGCAAACTCGCCTCCGATCTAACTCCCGTCGGATTCGGCTGCTCTGTTTCGGATTCGGATTCACAATTTGGCCTATGGCCGATACTTGGATCATTCTCTCATCTTCTATGTTCTTTCTTCCTATTAAAGATCCTTTCCGCATTCCATGATTAGCAGTTGTGGTGATGGTTACTTACTGTAGCAATTTACCCGTTTCACTATCAAATCGGCTACTCGTATACTTATTACTTTTACTAACTGAATGTGTGAGGATAGCCTTCAGCCATCTCAAGTTAAAGTCAACTCAACCTCCTGGCCTCGCCATCAATATTGTCGTTTAGTTTCACATCCTCCAAAACGGATCCCCATCGTTTATACACTTAAAAATTGATTACTTCTTTACAAAAGTGTAGGGCAGGGGCAAGAGTGAATTATATAAAAGGCAATACAGCTCTTGCCTTCTTCTTGATTTAGTAGCTACACTTGTTACACTATGCAGTTCTATAAATGACAAAGCATGTACCTATGTACCATTTTGAGTTCATAGCATCCATGTGATTGCTTTTTAATATTGATTGGACTAGTTATAATAAATAATTGGGTCAGTTCTGAATGATTCAAAATAGATATTTAGCACAGAAAAAATACCTACTGCAATTACTAAATGAATTAATCTCAAGCCTTAATTGATTATTAGAATTAATTCACTTTTAAGTTTAATTAGGATTTATGACATCGTATAATGAATAGTAAACATTCATTTTGATATACTACTTAAATTATGGATTAGGTTTAAACAAATCATAATCGTGCGTGTGCAAATAAGTAAATGAATGTATTGTAACGAAGAAGTAAGCTGAATGAAAATTACTTGGAAAATTTTATTTATTTTTATTTAGTGCATTGATTTTTGAAAACATATTTATTGTTGCGTGAGTTTAGCCTCCACATACACTACATTAAGACCGTATTTCAGAATTGGTTTGTTATAAAAGGTAATTGCTTAAACTCTTGTAGATGTTATTAAAGATACTTGAACAGTATGAGCACTATAAGATTTCGGTTTTATTAGCAGTCTCATAATGCGTAGAATGTAAACTACATGAAGCTAACAAACAACTGACTTTGCACTTTGTATAGTTTAACGCCCATCTAGTAGTGTACTGTAGTGTGATCCTTGGATGCAACTGGCAATCATTACACGCCACCACAGGACCAGTTTTCTCTCATCTTCAACGACCATCTCGAATCTAGACGGAGACGGAACTGTGGCATGATCTACTTTCCCTTGGCCTAAGAAGATTACTATTAGATATTACATTCTTGGTGCGGTTTAGTATTGCTATACATACTGTGCTATTTATATAACAATCTTAGACAAGTAGACAAGGAAACCCAAAGAGGCACTGCAGTACCTACTTCGACGTAGATACAAAATAGACTTAGGTATTAGTACATACTAAAGTAGAGCTACGCCGGAAGGAGTATGAGACATTTTGCGTATAAGAGAAGAAGGAACACTTTATCTAATATCCCATCAACCTTTATGATTATCTTCAGATTTAGGAAGAATAACGTAACCAAGTACCTATATCGTTGATTCTAAGCAAGACGACTTGCCTTGCCTTGACTTTACTTGTCTTGAATTCAGCTAAAGGTAATGTAATGTACATACATCTTTTGTTGTACGTCATCCGATTCCAAAGAATATTAGTTTTGGACCTCAACTTAAGTACTGTATTAGTACTATACTATAATACAGAATAGAATACCGATATTATACAGAGGCTAAATATCTTATCGAGAAGTGATATAATATAATAGTATATTTTGTGAACTAATTATATACACACAGACTAAACAGTTCCATGACTACTTATTCTTACTATGTATTAGTATGTGTTGTATTGAATGGCAATATCCTCAGCTCAACTTCATCTTTCTCTAATGCTCTTATTGTTATTGTATTAATAGCAAGTTGTATTAAGTCAGGGCGGCTCAACTTCATTCTCACTCAAGTGAAAGTTCACCACAACCAAGACAAGTCAAATCAGGTCTGCTTTCTTGTCCTGTCTTCTCTGCATGCTCTGACTCGATTCTACTCTTGTCCTTACTGACTGGATCCACTTAACGTCAGTCTACTAACTAATTGTAAGCCACATGTCCATGTTCTGTCCTGTCTTCTTCACTCTCATCTAAATTCCAATTTAAATTAAACAGCTACTAGCAGCTTATACTTCAACAATGTAAACCAACTTTAATAAACTATTTCAACTGCTACGGATACACTGTCAAAGTCCAAATATTCATCTTCATTATTCAAATTAGTTACATACGGTATGTATATGTACTTAAGTTACAACATCAAAATAACATCCATTTTAGTCCTCTTTGCTTCAAAATTAGCACAATACAAAATAAAAGGATTATAAAGTTACGCCTTTTGCTAATTTTCCATTGCATAAACTTATTATGTAGATATGTAAAGACAGATTATTTAAATATACAAAAATGACTAGTTGCATTTTGCATTAAATGTTCATTGTTCGCGTTTTGAATGTTTTCAGATATACTATATGCTTTGGGCACGTGCCTAAGATGTCAGGTAAAGTAAAACAAAAATTAATATGGGACAGATGCTAGCATTTCGTCATTTTCTATTAAATATATGTAATGTAGTAAGTCATGATCTTGGATAGCTACTTTCGTATAGCCTAATGGTTGTAACCACGAAGCCTTCGCCATCATTACTAGACTGAGATAGTAGAGCACTTCCAAGTAGATGTTGATCTTTATGTTGATGGGAAAGTGCACCTAGTGAAAAAGTTAGTGTTACCATGTAAGAATTCAAACAGCAATGGAAGGATAGTAAAATGGCTAAATGTTGTAGAATTGCTAGTGCAAAAGACAAAAGAATGGAGTACTACAATCTCGTTTTAAAGAAAGAAAGAAAGTGGAGAAAACCTACATGTGGAAAATCGCAAAGTTCACCTAACAGAATGGCATGGTGAAAGTAATGGTGTGCACTTTCAGGTTGGTAATGGTACTTGAATTGATATAGGCAGTAAAATAGATATGAATAAAGCTACACAAGTACATTCTATATGTATTAAATGTATAATAAAATTCTATACATGGTGTAAATATAACTAGAGGGGCAGAACGAAAGTAAATTGCAGTATCTACTAACTCCTACTATATTCTTACCAACTTTATATCTAGAATGTATTGGATTATGTACTAGAAAGAAAAAGCTTATATTAACCTAAGTACATATTCCTATTATTGTACAATTCTAGTACTACATGGGTACTAATTTTATTTTTGGTATAAGTAGCATTCTTGGTTACGTCACACTAAAAACTGTAAGAATTCTGTTTATACTGATCCACACCTACTATAATACCTATATACAATACCTGAGAAAATGCTATGTGTTACTATGATTTTATATGTGCAAGCTTTCTCTTACTTGCATGCGCTATGCGTTCATGTACGTATTGTTTATTATGTTTATGCACTTTAGTACACTATACTCAATAATTACTGAATAAAGATCTCACTGAAACATTTGATACGAATAGTACTCATACAAAATAGACTTTTAAAAGTGTTCGCAATTTTCATTAATGACAAAAGGATAATACGTTTTCAATCTTTTTCTGCTTATTGTTACTGCTATTGTACCATTAGTAAACAATCCTGCTTTCCTTGGCATTTTGTTTTTCGTAGTTTTCTATTAAATATACATATACACAATAATATGGTGCGAATGTTTCCTGGAGTGTAAGTCGAGTGAAGGTATAAAGGATGTTGGTTCTCGACGCAATCACAAGTAAATTGGCGTCGATTCAATTGAATGCGTATCACGGAGACGACAGGGAGCTCGTGCCATGCTATCACTCTTATTCTCGTTTTGTTTATGCATAGTTGGTTTTATATTGATGGAATTCATATACTTCACGTGCATTTTGCATATATTGAAATAAGGTAAAGTAAATATATGTACGAGTATATCAAATTGTTGATGGAAGCTCTAAAATGTCTATTATTAGAAATGGTGTATGATGTTACGTACAATCAATGCAGCGATTGTTTGTTTAGTGATAAGTGCAAATGGAGCTCTGCTGAATTTTATGTGTGGGGCTTCAGCTTCAGTTCTGGCAAGGTATGCATATATTTTATTAGAATCTGAGCAATTCCCATGTTTCCTTGTATTGATATGAGACCTCCACAAATTCTCTCTGGTTATTCTAGGAAATCTTCAATTTCACTTAGCCTTTCTTTTTATCGTACAATAGTGTGAGCGAGCAGCAATAGGAAATCGGAATAATGTCTCCATACGTACTTCTCGTTCCCATTCTCACTCTTCTAAAGCATAACTTGTCAACTTCAAATATCCAACATTGCTTTCTTTATTACAGTGCTGCGTCCGTATTGAAAAATTTAGCAGTAGATTTGATGTGTTCAAGAAGTTGTCATATGCACATTAAATTGATTTCTATCATTTCCCCCATTTGAAAGCTGAATTTAATATTAGACACCTATTCTTAGCAGAATAGGATCTCACTCCAATCTCATCGGAAACTACCTTTCTCACTTCTCAAGTGTTTACTCATGCTTAGTCATGTTAAACATAATATTAAAGTTAATATAAAATATTAAACTATCCGTAGATATTTTGATCGAAAGAAAAAGTCGTAAGCATATTATTGTACATTGGAGGACCAATATAGTGAATAGGGTGGGTGTAGGCTCAATGTGCCAGCATATTAAATCCTTAACTCAAATATAAAAACCTATATACCGCATACTCAACTTCTTATTCAATTTTTATAGTCCTACTCTTAAGGCTCACACATGGTTCAAGATATTATGCATTTAAATGCAGTAAATAATTACTATTGGATGTTACTAGTACAATAGTAGTAACAAGATATATACCAATTGCTCGTTAGGTAAAAGCATAATAATTATTGTGTTCAAATCATAATAAAACTAAATTGCAGTGCATTCATAATAATAATTACTTAATGTTGTATGGTACTCTTATTTACTGTATGTATTCATAAATAGATGCATCTAGCATGTACTATTGTTACTGAATGTTGATTCTCTTCATTGCGACTAAGACACGCTTTACTGCAGTCTACAGATGAGACTCAAGATCAGTGAGTCTTTTGATATTGTCAATTGCAAAGAGTACCCTACTCCTATATACTATTTCCTACAAGCATAGATTTTATATGAACATGAGATGTTTATGCTACATATGTGTATAATGTATAGTATTAGTGTTCACGTGGAGTCTTCGGGTTAGAATGATTTGCTTATTGTTATCCAGAGCAGATACGCAGATACTGATATGAATGAATGAGTTGCAATTCCCTACGACTAAAGCGATCTAACTACAAGTACATAGAAAGCACCACGTCTTCAGTTCTTTGGGTACTTGTGTTTCCTTGGCGTGTATTATCTATATTGTAGTATCCGTCCTAGCTTTCTATTATTTCTATTCCTCTCAAGATCATCTCTGTACTATGTATGGTATGTGAATGTGATATGCAAGGACCATACACAGAAATATATCTCAAACGGTCTTTTCCACTTCGACAGCGACAAAGATACATGATCCTTTCCCACTTCTGTTGCTTATTGGTGTCTTCGTATTACTTACATCACATCTCTCTGAATTTTCTTCGTATTATACACACACTCGAAGTATTAAATGTATATAATATTATAAGGTACTATTGTTGTAACTTTAACATTGTCTCTTCACTTTTCCTATTTTATTTAAGATAGGAATATAGTACAATGCAATGGAATACACACTACAAGGAGAGTGAAGTGAAAATACATACATACAAAAGAGGGTGTCTTCTTCTCTTTTAAGTTGTGTTATAATGGTAAACGTAGGTATATTTAGTATGTATTCTCATTCTCAGTGAGCTACTACGTAGTCCCGTCGCTTCTGTTCTCTTGTATTGTGTTTCGTGCTGCACGATGTCCGTATGTGTACTGTAGGCTGTAGCTGTATGTATGTGTAGATATATATATATATAATACGTACAGACTCTGTTTCTTTTTATTCTTTCACTTATTCTTATTCTTGCTACAACTTCCTTCCTATCCAACTCCCCATTCTTTTCTAGGATCCTCTTCCTTTATCTTCTTTACTCTCATCTCTCTACTTTTACATCTCAGATTCTATTCTATTTTATTCGACTCTATCTATTGTGTTGGGCAATGGGCACCAACGAGTCGAGTCAAGCCAATTCCAGCTCATCTCACCCTACTACTACACTATAGTACACCACCATACTCTACAATGCAATGTGCATTTCAATTCCTTCGAAATTTATAGTCCCCGGGCTCGTGGCAGCATGCAAAATATCTTCTATCTCCACACACTCAGATACACTCTTTGTAAGTAATCTTAAGATATTCCCATATACTCATATATACATAATGGAGGATACTGCGTATAGTAGGTAAGCTAACTGAAATTACAATAGCTATAGTATACCTGCGAATTATTTATACAAGAGTATGCATACTGTCTTTCTTTACAAAAGTTAGATGCAAATAATATATTCCCCCTATATTGTACTTATGCTGTGTGGTAAAAGTCTGCACTTGATTGAAGGTATATTACTGATATACACTATACTCTTTTTCTATATTTACATATAATAAGTATTAGAGTATGTATGTACTTGTTTACCTACAAACAAAGTAGTGCCTGTCATAGCACTACTGTAGGGTAGTCTGGTCTCGGTCTAAATGTAATGCAGAGTGTACTTTCGATTTTTTGTAAAGAAAATGCATAGCAGAGTACGTACCTAACGGTTTCTTTGATACGAGGTAAATATTGTCTCCAGGTAATTCTGTATCATGTGATTGAACTTTGACTTTACCTAGTCTATGTACATATCCCTACCTAATGTTTTTACGCTTCCTAACCCTATACATACTATTGGGTAGGAATATATTTGAACATGTAATAATCCTGGATATCCAAGAAAGATATCTGATCTGTTGTGAGTGAAAAGATAGTTTTTCGATCAGCTCAAGTCTGATTTGCTCTGGACCAACGTGTAACATGATACTGAAACCAAAGCAAAAGGCAATAAAACGAAAAGTGATGGAGATGGAGGGAATTGATAGATAACATACAGTAGAAACAGCATGAAGTTAACGTTAACAACACACACGTATCAAGAAGTCTCCCTATCAGTAGTTCAGAGTTCACGATACTTCTGTATATTTACCTTAAGCTATATAAGTATCAGTTAAGTACAGTATACATTATATGTGCATTTGTATCTCAACTTATTGTTCGGTTTGGTATACTATTATGTACTTACATGCTATACACACATATTATAATATAACTCAGCTAGCACAATATTCTCATTTATTCTAACTGTTACTACTTATTTGGCATATTTGCTTTGCTTGCACTGTTCTGGTTTCTAGCTTTACATTTCGTGCTACCGTTTAGTATTAAGTCCGTAAGGGTATAGGGTACATGATGTAAGGCTACAAAGGGTGCATGTTATATCATAGGTCTTAGCTTAAGCCATCCCTAGGTATCGGTCGTATGCATGCCCTGATACACTTTTATGTAGCTGACGGTATCGGTTCCGGTTCTGCCTGGCTGCTCAGCAGCGGATGGAAATGAAATGAATGAGATGAATGGATTGCCGATCGCCACTGGAAAAAGAGTCAAAGTCAAATGGTAAGGACTTGATTCCCACAGACCAGATACTATGATTACAACTACTATATGTCTAAATTTCAATATACCTTATGTGTGCATTTGTATCTAGTATACTCTACATATTATGTATAGTACATTCGTAAATCTGTAGTAAGCAAATACAAGTCAAATTCAAACTAATGGGGTACTGTATGCATAATACTTGCATAACTCAGTCAATACACCATCCCATAATATATATATATGTATATAGTAACTATAGGCCAAAGTGCATAGTACAGTTGATTTCGTTTATTAAGACCTCTGACGTTACTTTTGTTTTAACAGAATCTCTAAGTTTTCACTTTTCTAATTTACGGCTTAATCCAACTACTTCGTAATTTATTGCCCTAGTTGACCAAAATCAAATTGCTCATCATAATATACAGATAAGTACAGATATGAAGCGTTGCCCAATTTACAGTTGAGAATTAACCTTTCAATTACGTGAGCGGATGAGCGGAACCGAAGAACAGGATATATTATCTAGTTATTTTTGATTTGCAGGAAATCTTATGTCCGCAATAAATAAAATATACTGTATTACCTGAATATAAGTCAATAGTACCGTATTTCAGGGACGAGAGGAAAAGCATTCTGCTTACATAAGCTGACATTTGACTACATAAAATTAACTGCGGGAGACTTCACTAGGAAATTGAAAACACAAAAATCCATAGAATGGAACCAAATAGGCAGATTCCATTTATTCCCTGCACTAGGAGTTCGTAGAATGTTAGTAGACACACTGACACGAATATGAAAACTTTAGCAGACAGGCTTGTAGTAATTTCTGTCATAAATAAATACAACCAGCGTAAATTGAAGGCGTAATTGATTTACCCCAGTGAGCCACTGCTCTCTCCAACTTTGACTTCTATTCTGATAACAATCCTAAAGCCATAAGTAAAAGTACAAGGTTGGTGCATCGGTACAGTACTGTCTACTGTGTTTATATTTTACAAGTGTACCTAAGTGTGCCTTCTAGTAAATAACTTTTCTCAGCCCAAGCCCAGCGTGCCAAATTTCATTGATTTTTATGTATAATACCTACCTACTGTTTAATGTTTTATATTGACACTGAACACGTAGTAAAAAAATGTTGCATTTCTTTGAAGAAGTACATGATATCTGTGTAATGTACGACTATGTGCATTTGAAATACGTTCAGACTGAGTTTTACTTTTACTGATTCGTTTAGTTCTGAAACAGTACCTCTAGAGATATGAATGTCGAAATTTTGCAATTATTGTAAGGTAATATTAGTAAAGTAGATATTACTGTTATGGGCTTTAACGAAACATCTACTAACTTGGCACTTACATTTCGCATAGATGTTCTACTAGAAAGGGGAAAAGTAGGAGTTTGGATGCGGATGTAGTGGAAATGGCAATGAGATGGGCTACGTTATCTGTAAGGTGACCTGGAGCAATTCTAAATCTAACGTAAAGGCTTTCCTCTTCGCTTTCTCTCTCTAAAGCAGAGAAAAGTGAAATTGAAACTGAACAGACGCTTCAGGTGGTTCGACTCACTCACTCACATCACATTCAGCTCAGTTCAGCTTCAGCCCAAAAGTAACACAACGCTTCTGCTCGTCTTTTCTCCTATGCCATTTGTACATTGGATTCCATTCCATTCCAGTTACCTAAGTTCCTTTCCTTCTATGTATGTAAAAACTTTCACTATTTTCACTGCTTTCACTGTAGTGTATTTGTATGTACAAAGTAGGAAAATATATAGATACAATAGCAGTTGTATTTTAGTATGCCATCGGCTCAGTTTACTTTCCTTTGGATAGTTCGGCTTGGTTTGGCTTGGCTTGAGCTCGACAGCTGAATTTGGATTCTCCGAGTGTTACTAATATGTTTGCATGAGACAATACAATACAAGGAAACTATCTACTTTAATCTAAAGGTAAGTAACATTTCAAATAAGGGAAGGCAAGGCAAGCAAGTAGTACCTACTATATGTATCTACTTATGTAGCTTGTAGATTGTTTGAGCAGTAGCGAATAGCCAAAGGATTGTAAACCATTCTAGTATTTCCTGCTGTATTCCTCTTGGATTGGCCTGGAGAAAAATGATCACTGGCTTGGCTTGGCTTGGCTTGCTTTTGTCTTCCCGTGGCTCATGCTAAGCTTCAAGTTAAGCTAATGGTAATGTTTTGGATTGTGAGTCGAGTTGCAAAAAGGAACACGAAAATCGTTTGCTTTCACTTCACCTTCCTTCTGTCTTCGTCTCATCTTACTTCAAATTCCTCTATGCAGCCAGACTTGCTCGACTGCTACACATCGATTGTCAACATAATACCTTCCTAGGTACCTAACCATTTCGTTTCCTAAAACCTACAATGAAATACTGAAATATAATATGCGTTACATTTTCGAGTTTCTTTAAAATAATATTGGGTATACCATAGGTACAACGGTACAGTAGCCGGATCATGGAATTCTAACAAGACACTAGGCATTTAAATTGTCTGCATGTTTCAAATTCTCTGAGGATAGAATTACAAAGCTGAAGGAACATGCAACGCAGAGCCAAAAAGCCGTGTGCTCAATTATAGGGCCTGCTTTCACTTCATTCTAATCTTTAATCTTGACCTGATCCTGAATTAAAGGTCAACAGATTCCGAAATGTTTAAGTAAATTACTCTGTTGTTAAATTCTGTTCCTGAAAGACATCAAAGAAGCTTGTGCTTTTGCTTCCTTGCAGGAATGACACCCCATATTTAGAAAATAAACATTTCAGACAGTATCATCCCCAGCTGGTTGTGTAACAATAGTTTAACCCTTTCTTTTTTGAATGATTTAATACATTCTTCTGATTACTGATTTGGTTATGAATACTAACACAGGATCTATTTGTAGTGAATTCTACCTCCATGCTGGAAAGTGATTGTCTTCAACTGTGTGTTGGATTCTTGGATGCATGGATTTCGGGTTCTATTTAATAGTTTGAGTTGGGAATCATGGAGTTGTAGTAGGAAGCTGTCTTCGGTGGATTCTGTTCAGTATGGAAGTGTAAAAGAAAGATAAAAACTTTTCACATTTTTCTATGAATGAAAATGTATTTGGCAGGAGAATGTCTTCGAATTATCAATTCTTTTGAATGGTTACGGACCCCAAGAATCTACATCGTTGAGCCGAGCCCCATATATAGTTGTCATACAACTATGTTATACTATCTGTCTCCCCCTTTCAGCAATTTATATCTGATCTCCTTGCAATGAATTCTAGTACCTACTTTGTTCATGATAATATTATATATAGTTAGTATGCACCTTCGGAAATACAGGGCTCCGTAGAAATCATTGTCGTTTTATTCTTCAACAGTATTTCGGATTGTATTTTATTGAAATTTTTTAACGCATTCGGAATCTTCATTACCTCGTCTTGCCGACTAACCCAATTAACATTTCAGATAAAATAATAATTATTATACCGTAGCGGATATACTTATTAACCAATTCGTTAAACAACTTTATGACCTATTATACAACTACGGTAAAATCAAAAAAGAGAACTAAAGAAATATTTTAAATAGTATCGCTATCATAATCATCTTTATTTTTCCTTTTGAATTGTTTCTTAATGGCTATCCGCTGCCATTATGCAAAAAATAAGAAAAGTAAATACCTACTCAAAAAAATCATTTAAGATAAATATTCGAAATATGCCATTGATGGCAAACCAGCGGGCGAATATAACTTTTACAGTGTTGCAGTACCCTGTGCATTATTACTATACACATGCATTGCATTGAGTATGGTTAAAAGAAAGTTTTCTGTCGCCTTAAAGAAATTTTTCTAAAATTCGTTTCGACTGAATTTTCTAATGTTATAAAGTAAGGTATGCATCATCTGATGCATTTGTCTGAATGCATTACTGTCTTAGAATGCTTTATATAAACCTGTAGGCACTCATAGTGTAAAAGTAGGTACACGCTGCGCTAGTATATTTCACTAGTTAAGTTAGTGAATATTTCTACATCTGCCCATAACTAGTATATTTCCACTTTCTGCCTCTGCGATTACATGCAATGCAAAAGTACTGGTAAGTAATGCTATTCAATTTTAGTACCATTTACATTCCCTCTTTTAGCAGATAATGGAACGTTAGGAGGAGGAATGGCTTTCAGTATTATGCCAGAATGAACGCTGAGTTACACTTTAAAGCCTAGGCAGATTGCTAGAACGATATTTAGGTTGTACTTGGTTCAAGGAATTGTAAACTGTGCAGCATAGTCTCAAAGAACATCTCCGTTTACTAATAGTAAAAAGTCTCAGAACTAATAAATTCCTTCATTCACACTTAAGATTTACTAAGATTGCATTGGATTGAATACTTTCCCAGCTTCCTTCCCCCATTTAGTAGTTTACTTCAACGAATATTTAAATTAGAACTTTTTCTCTTTCATTCACCATTTAAATACATTTGTAGTTAGGTACGTTTGTTTAGACTAGAATTTTACTTTGTCAATAAAAAATATAGTTTGAACTAAAAACAGTTAAAACGTACTTGTAAAAAATGCATGCTTTTAAAAAACAATACGTTGGTAATTAAATAGATCGTTATGGATAACTGTATTCTCTGTGGGAAACTATGATTTAAACTGTAAAGGTAATTAATTCATCAACTGATAATGATTTTCATGGTACCTGAAGCCTGAAATTCAAATCTGGTTTCAGATATTGTGTATTTTTAGGTGTAGATAAATATGTAGATATACGCATAATATATCTTCTTTCTCTTCATGTTAATAACTGACACGAGATCCTGAATAAAATTCCTATAAATCGTCGAAGAATGTACAACCCTCTTATTTTGTTTACTTTTGTCTCTGTCACTAGTCACTAGATTTTGAAATTATCCCCAGGACAGAAGAAATCATAAGCTTTCCTTCAAATCTTGAGTAAGAGGGTTATGAATGATTTTGTCTTTTGACAAAAGCTCGAAGCATGAATTTTGTGGTTAAATAAGGTGAAGCGAAGGTAATGGGATGCAATGAATGTAAATGTGAATGCTTGTATATGTATGAGAGTAAAAGAGAGAGTTTAGTGCGTAAAGAGGAAAGCTGAGAGTGAAAATGGGGAGGAAAGACAAAGAGAAGGGATCGAGTCTTTAGTGAAAGTCGGAACAATTTAGGAGTTTCTTCTTAAGATACATAGGTTTGAGAAAAGGGTGGAGTTGAGTTAAGGGAGCAAAGTAAGTACAGATAGTAGCAACCAACATAGCATAACAGGGCTGACTATCTGTGGTGGTGGCGAGTTAACATCTGTAGAGTCGCCTTCTGAGTGAGTGAGTGAGTGAGCTATGTAGTAAAGAATGTTTTAGATGAGACTGAACTGAACCGAACTGTTGTAATGGGATGTGATGGTAGGAAGAGAAAGGAGGAGAGTAAGTAAGTAATGTAGTATAAATATATACCTTAGCTAGTGTCATACAGTAGAGAGTGCTTTTGCTTTCTTTACTTTTCTCCCAGTTGAGAGTTGAGAGTGAGAGGATACCAGAGAGAGATAGTGATAGCAGAGAGCCGGAGAGAAATCTAAGACAAACGAAAAGATCTCAACTCAACTAAACTACGTACGTGAATCTTTTGAGTGGAGATAAGAATATGGCGCAAAGGAAACCGGCGCCTTATTACTTAACTATGCATGTAAGGAAAGATAGAAAATGGGACAGGAGGAACTATAGTCGTAGTCTCGTAGTACAGATATTCTACATAATATATCTGATACTTACTTAGTACATTTAGACACTGGAATAGCATGCCATATAGGTAGTCAGGATCATAATGCCTAAATTTCTATCTGTGTAGGCATAATCTATGTAACTATGTGATGTGCTATCCCAGAAATGTTCTCTTTTTATGCAATTCGATGTAATATAATGTAATGTAAGTAAGGGAAGAGCTATATACCTATTATCTAACTAACATAACGTATGTAAAGGGAGCCGACACCAAAAGAAGTCAGTGCAATGCAAAGCATCATGTGGAAATAGTGTTCATAGTCTTTGGACCAGACCAGAGTCAGAGGAGACTAAGAAGTAGAGGAAGAGTTCTGTACTGACTGCCTCCTGCCGCTCCCGCCTTTCTTCTACTCTCCGAGTGAAAAGATTCCAGATTTACGTCAAGAGTATCACATCGTTACGTTAACGTACTATATCTCTAAGTAAAATAATAAGAAAAGATCTAACCAAACCAAACCAGGGAAGGGACTTAGTTCTCCTATAATATACAGGACAGTACAGCCCACATCAGTACAGTTGTGTAAAGACTTGACGCTCTCTCCCTGTAGATTTCTTAGAAGCTCCATACGAACCATTATTCATCCGCCAAAATAATTTCAAGCTGTCGCAGAAAAAATGCATTCAACTTCTTGAGAGTTGAGTTGAGTCTCACCGCATAGAAGAAGGCAAGCAACGAGCCTAACTTAACGAAGAAGCCAAAGCCAAGCCAAAGCCAAATCGTAGCAAACTAAACTGAGTGAGCCAAAGCTAAGCAGCCCAATGAAACTTTACTCACATCAACTTAACTCATTCACTCACTTTCTTCTCCTGGTCTGCTCTGGTTTAGTCTCACTCTTATATTATACGTAATAATACTAACCAACTTCATTTCCATCTGTTTATATGCATTGCATAATATGCAGACACTATTCTCTCTACTTATATAATGTTGTGTGATAGGGAAATGATGGCTTTGTATCCTTTCCTCTGTTGTGTTGCTTTCTTTTTATTTTGTCGTTAATCTATATGTAAGCATAAGGAAAAGAAAGCAAAATACAATGCAGAGAAATACATATTCATGCATTATATAATGCACAGGGCAAAATTAGAGTATCTTTTAGTATACTTATTGTAAAAAAAAGGTAGGTTGTTTTAGGTGGCATATCTTCTTTTTCTACATATTTTTGGATAGAAAATTGTACTAGCAGGGTTCACTTGAGATTAGAGTGTAAGTAGTTTCCCATGAGTTGACTTTGACTTCTTTTCCTTTCCTTTGACTCACCAATATCACAAAGAGAGAACATTGCAGTAAAATAGTAGGGAACAGTTAGGGGCTTTGTGCTGTACTATACGTAGTGTAGTTTTGCATGTTTGTGTGTCAGGCAGGACACGTAAAAAGTAGTACAGAATTGTAAGCTGTGTGTTATGTTAGGATGTAGGAGTAAGAGTAAAGCAGGAGCATGAAGGGCTCATGAGAAATCATATAAGATAGAGAGATATCGTCATCGTGAGCTAAAAAAATAAGTCATTAATCCTAATTCATCAAAAAGTTCCACTCTGGGGAACACTGCTCTCCACGCTATGCAGGAGGGATTTGGATTGACTTGATTTGGTCTTGCTTCGTTTGCCTTGGCAGCCTACGAGAGCAAAATTCGTGCTAAGTCCAAGTTCCGTTTGTTGGTTCGTTCGTTTACATTATTCTTTCTAAATTGACTTGGTTTGGCTCTCTAAGTTTATATGTTCCTGTCTTGCCCTGGCCTGGCCTGCCTGCATGTCTCCCGTTTGCATTTAGCTGCCCTAGCTTACTTTGCCTTGGCTTGGATTGCCAAAGTGACGTGCTTTGCAAAATCTCTTCTAGTATTTTCCTCCATTACACAAAATGTATAAGGAAACAATAAAGGAACTTTGACTTAATATTCCTCTGTATTTAAATACAATATCCATATAAAAAGACTCAAAGTTGGGGAGGCAATAGGAAAAGAGGCACGTCTCAAAACCCTCCTCCTCTTATGTACATATACAGTTGTACATACACAACATATGTAGCGCCTACTCTATATACACAATATGTTTCCTTATGTATGTATTAGTTTTGCAGCCTATAATTAGAACTAAACATTCTGCGCATTATTAACATGCTTGGTTAGTAGCAGCAATATTATTACTCTCAAGTATTAAGAAGTCAATTGTGCTAATGTTAACTAACGGTTCATCTTAAAATGTTTTACAGTGTCATGCAAGCTACAAGCTACCACATAACGTTATAAAAATGTATTCACATCACACCTACACAGCTAAATAGCAGGTAAGTACAACGCATTTAGTATATAATGAACTGTGCAGATACATACAATATAACGTAAGATTACAGCAGTAATTCTATGGCACAGATTAATTTTTAGTAGGGATTGAATGTGCTATCTATGATGAAAGAAAGTGTTAGGGAATGTCATGCTTGCTCTTGCCAACAACAAAATCACGACCCGACGACCGTATCCTAAACGAAGTGTGCCAAAGGTACATTCTTAACACTTCTTTGTTCTCTGTAGCTAAGGCATTTCCTTACTGCATAGTAGGTGTTAAGTATATCTATGTATATTCATAACTTTCCTGCTCTTTATCTAGCAATAACTACCACGCATAGTTAGTTACTGATACTAAATATAAAATGTATAAGGAAAATGTATAAAATGCTAAAGTTGATATATATTTAGCAAAGGAACTTAAAACTTGTATTCGTGGTTCCCAGATAGGTACGTACATTAATATAACGTTGATATAAAACGGTTCACATATCTAGGTATACATATTTACCTGTTTATATGCGGTATTTAAGAAACGTTGTTGGTATTAAATAGTATATAGGTACTATTGGTATGTGCATATGTACCGTGTACAATATAGGAAGGGGAAGGGTAGCTTTTCTCAGCTCGGATGTAATGTAATGTCATGGAAAGCTGCCGGCGGAAAAAATAATGTGCGAAGCGAAGTGGGTTTAGCTAATATAGGTGAAAGCATTAGCACATACTTTTAATGCTTTCACGGTCGCCCGTACATTTGAAGAGAGTATTTAATTTAAATGGAAGCTCTACGAACATTCATCCAGCTCCATTCCAGTTTATTAGTACGATAGGCAAGAGGAGATTTTTGGAGCTCAGCTTGCTGTGAACTGTGTAGGTGGAATGAATTCAACCATTTTCATTTTTTCGGTTTTATATCAATGTACTATATGGATACCAGTATTTCTTTTAGCGTATCAAATCCGCAGTTCCATGTTTTTTATAAGATTTCACAATGACGCTTACGATACTATAATAAAGTTGGCTTTGGTTTGTTTGGTGTTCACAATACCTTACTTATTCACTAGATGTGTTCCACGATAGGGAGTCTTACTTATGTATGTAAGTATATCTAGCCCTATTGTATTGTTACTGACATGGAATTTTGTGGGGTGTTCAGTTCTCTTCGGTTGCGTTCAGTATTAGTAGTTCTGGTTCTGGTGCGAGATCAAAGGGAGAGATAATCAAAAACTCACACCCTGCCATTATCGTGATGACTTTTTCAGCAGAGCGGATCTTGCATTTTGAGCTCAGCTCAGCAGAAGCTCAGCCTCTATTCTGTAGTTGTTCCGTTTCGTTTGTAGTAGGGAGGAAATGACAAGAAACTTCTACTCTCATACATAATATTGTAGAGTAGGTTAGCTACCTAAATACAAATACAGCTCTCTGGTTTGGCTTGGGCTTCGGTTGGGTTCTTGACTTGAGTCTATGATTTATTTAGGTTGTGCCAGTTCAATTGAGAAAATACGGAATCAAGTTTCAAGTTTCCACTGCTACTACATACACATTACAGAACACACGACTACATTATGACATGACACATAGTGAAAAGATGTTTTAAAGTTTTTTGCCCAAGTTTAAGTAATTGGCATTTATTTTTAATGCGTCATGGAATAGATATAAGTCTTAATGGGTTGCACA
Source organism: Tomocerus mixtus (assembly GCA_034694165.1). Lineage (NCBI taxonomy): Eukaryota > Metazoa > Arthropoda > Collembola > Entomobryomorpha > Tomoceridae > Tomocerus > Tomocerus mixtus. The sequence continues at coordinate 6,173 of JAQFYC010001498.1, read as the reverse complement.
GCGTTGGTTAGCTTATTGGTTCTACTTATGTAGTTATTCTTGAATGAATGAATAGAATATCAATATCACATCTCACATCCAGATCAGCATCATTATCATTATGTAACGTATGTAGGTAATTTAATCCGAAGTACGTAGGATGCTCAATTGAAGCCTGGCCTGAGCCTACAAATCATTATTAACAAAACAACTCTAAATCAATGTAGAAAGAGTACAAATTATGTTGACTTATTTAGAAAGGAGTAATAAATACATGAACGTACAAATGCTAATAATTACTTTGATATCGAATTGCCCATTTAAAGACATAAAGGGTGTATGTTAAAAACTCGATAAATGAGTTTATTATGCACTGACAGATATTTAAATTCAAAGAGCTACTTGCTCAGCTCCCTATCTGTAGCTTCGTTTTTTGTTGCATGTGTCTATCTAACATTTTCCAATTACACTCAAACTCGTTCAATGATTTTTCTTTACCTGGCTTGACTTGGCTTGGTCTGGTCTTGTCTGTGTATGTGTAATCGTATAAAATGTAACTCTGCTTCTGCTTATACCTAAATACCTTCAACTTTACAAATGTAACAACTTTTAGTTCAGATACCTAAGCAAATTATCATATTGTATTAACACTTTTTCTTTTCGATGGATTGTCATGCAAGTTTGTAGGTTTGATTTTCATTTTCCTTAGAAGAGTAGTTTTAGTTAACCTATGCAATATCTATGCATAAGTATACAGATAGCTAAAGCTAATGTTACAAACTACACATGTAGCGTAATGCTTTTACATATACATGTATGTATCTAGTCTAGCGTTGTAATCAAACTAATAGGAGCAGAAACAAAAAGTAGATTTGCTTCTGCTTCTACAATCAAGTTTTTTATTGACAGGACTAAGACAAGAGACCTTTCTTGCCGCTTTATTTGCACAAATCTAGTTAGGAGGATCTACATATTCGACGTCTCATCTCTGCTCTGTATGTAAATTATTTCAGTGTGTATCGAATCATCATTACTAGGTAAGTGTGTCATTAGTAAATTGCCGTAATAAAAACTTGTAAATCTTAAGTGAAGACTACACTTACGACCATTACTTTTATCATTTATGAAATAAAGCAGTTTCAGTGTAAATAGTAAACTCAATTGCAATACAAATCAACTGCCTTAACATCATATCAAATCCCACATGTACAACAATGTGTATATCTAACTACCTAGGTATACTATTAAATATCCCAGTACCCAGTGTGATAGCTGTCATAAAAGTGAAATTGGATCTGCTTTAAAATATAATGTAGGCAGTCAGTTATATGCATTTCGTACGATGCTTTTAAATAATTCGCCAATACATTTTACGAATATGACAATAAAATAATAGTATGGACAATAACCTGAGATTAAGCGAAAATAGGCAGCATATGTCTATAATATTTCAAGAGTATTTATTTGGTCCGTATCATGGAAGTAGAGGGTTAGGTATAACTGTGTGCAACAGATTAAATCTGTTCTTCCATTCCATGTAAACAAATACAATTAATTACCTGTATTAGTATAATTATGAATTATTTCGTGTGTAATTTTTATTGTTATTGTCCTTCAATATAAATATAATTTTGTATGCACAACAGAGATCAGGAAATTGTAATGAATCGTCTATATTAATACACATAACAAGCGTATTCTTGTTGCCGTAATGGCAACAATCTGCACTGTACACTATATACACACTGTATGGTAATATTAATATTGAAATTACGCTCCCTTTACATATACTTATTTTGCATAATGCTACAGTCATAAGCAAATATTTACAGCTATTTAGGGGCTTGGAAAAGTGTTAAGTTTGAGTTTGAATTAAGAAATTGGAATAAGTAGTTCACACATTAATGTAACGGGAACCTGTATCGTAGAACCTATAGAACCTCTTACCTACTATAAATAGTTTATGCTTTACTTTCTTGTCTTAAGCTAATACAACTAACACGATTAAGCATAGTATAATATTCTGCGTTAGATTATTTCGAGTAAGCTAACCTAATGCTGTATCAAATACGATTATTCTTATGAAAAGTTGGTTACAGTATTAACAATGCTACTGTGGTAGCTGTACTTTGTTTGTATACTAACAAAACATTAGGAAATTCTATCAGATGGGTTTGTTTTATAAATAAGAGATTTGTAGGAAGATGTAATGTAGTATTTAGAAAGTAGTTCCTTTGCAAAGTTTCTTTCCTCTGTGGTGATGAGATGAGAGTGAATGATAGTGGAAATGTGTAGTCGATGTGAGTTTAAGGCTAAGAGGCTTTCACCACAATAAATGCAGTTATTTTCGCATAAAATCTAATTGTGCAAAAGAGGATTACACCTTTTCTTCTTAAGATTTGCGGTTAGATGGCCACGTTCGGAAGATCCCTTTTGTTCGTCGAAAACTTCTTTCCTCTCCCCCTAGTCACATTACACGGATTAAAAGTGGTTTCCTATTTCTCTTACTAGAACTGTCTATATCGTACACAAAACCGTAGTAAGTATCTGTGTTCTATTTGTCTCTATGTTGTGGTGTGGTAGGTATACTACTATAGTAAATAGAAGCTGTTAACTCATTAGAAGTTCCATTCAACTCAAGTAAATAAAATCTCTTGCTTATGTTGCTTATTCAGTTTATAGCAATTTGTTAACATACATATACCATCTCCATAGCTAAAGTTGAAAGTAAATGTGTTAATTTAGTAACCTGCTTTATTTCATAAGTACTAACACAATTATAACATTACTAGTTTATGTAACTTCATAAATAAAGCAGTTAGTTAACGATTAAATGTTTGTTTGGAGCCGTATTTTATATTAAAGTACCTATTTTACAGGCTAAATATGTATCTATAGATAAATTCTTGTCGTGTAAATCACGTTAATTTTCTTCATTACTTACATAGAGAGTTTTCTGAATATTTTCCAAGAAAAGTTTTCTAAGGAATCTGCAGCCTACATAGCTGATAGGATAACCTCATAGGTACATATTAAATTACTACTTACTTAGTGCTCTACCATTTTACGGATAAATCCATGACGATAGAACCAATCTGTCTAATTCATTCAATCTTCTTCCATGTCTTTAGTATAGTTGGTGCAAATTGTAGTATAGTACTAGGAACATATTCTACAGTGAAAGGAATAGAACGTTTCTACATATTCTTACATCCCTCGTTGGGTTTGACACACTAAAGCTTGGAAATGTAAGAGGAGAGAATAAAATAGGGCGTACAAAGTCTAAAACAAAAGAAGGAAAGCAAATGAGATTACATTTACAGTGAAAGCTTATTGGGCTGTAGAAGAGAGATAGGACAAACTGAAATGCTGTGAGGACTTTGCCAAAATCCTGTCTAAAGACGACTGGCCTCTTTCGCACTCCATGTGCACAATGAACTATACTCCAAATAGCAAGGCAACAATTATTTCCTTCAGCTCCTTCAGGCTCAGCGGCTTACTCAACTTGTCAAGAATACGAATATTAAGAATAATATCAAGTATTAAATGAGGTTTCCTTCTCTGATAATTTAATAATACAGAGAAATATGTTCAAGGCGATATATATGTAGTATACAGATATATCGCTTATATCAATATATAGTAATAGTTAGTATTAGTAACATAAAGCTGGTAGATTTAGTGAATGCTAAACGCAATACCTACAAATATATACAAATATGTCTATCAACTTAATGCCTCACTATATACATCTTAGTTAGTTAGACCAGAATGGCTCATGTAAATGTACCTACACTTAATGTGTCATTCTATGGAGCTTATGCTATATTTACTATATTTTATAATTTTATTATGGAAAGGATAAATACTTATTAGAGTATACGTAGGTACCAATGTTTTCTAGACGTAGACGTAGACTGTAGACGTAGCTGCTAAATATGAACTTTCTCCAACTGTTTAGGAAGTGCTTACTATTTAACTAGTATTTACTACATCCTTAGGTATTACGTACTATTTCCTAAGAATGCTTTATTTAAAGCATTCATTAAACCGGGTTGGAATTGGAATGCTTTTGAACAAATATTCTTTAGAATTTATCAAATATAAAAAAGTTAGTGCACAGCCGGAATTGGGATACAATTTAACCTACATATCAAATTATTTTAAAGAATCGTCTAGGAATCTAGATTCTAGATTATTGTATGTATGTACACGCGTAGGCGACAATTTTATTTCATAAATAAAACGTTCGTTCTATATTTTATTCTCCTTCCATACCTATTGCAATAAAGTATAATGACATTCTTGAGTTTCATCCATGCTTTACCATTTTATCCACAAACTTGTCTAGCTACACAAGCATTCTGCTGCTTGTTTGACTCAATTTATGTGCAGGATACAAGATACAAATTATTTAACAACAACAATATGTGTTATGATGTGAATGAGAATGTTGGTGTTATGTTGTGTAGGCATAGAGTGCATACCAGACCAAATATACAGATAGATCTTAATAATAGCGTCTTGAATGAAAGTGATGTTACCTACTGGTACTTTATTTAACATTATATCTAGCAATACACTTACATGGACGAGTAGGTAAGAGTTAAGGTAAGAAGTACAGTATTAATATTAGTGTTGTGCAATGTGCTGGAATTTCAGTTAGAGTTGATTATGTTTATGCATAGGGCAAGCCATATACAACAATATTTAAAATAAATAATCTACACTACATAGCTTTCCTATTTATTTTTGATGTTTTTCCTACCTAACGTAAGTTATGTTACGTGGATATATCCCAAACTCATCGTCACTCAGTACAGTACTCTGTATGTAGTCGCAAAATGAGAAGTATAATGATAAAACTAGGAGTAGTTTACATACATTTAGATGGCTTGTGCTTGTAACACTTAACTTATAGTTCTAGCTTGTCTTCACGTCCCAGTCGACACCATCCCTGGTTTTTACAATAGTTTATGTTTTATGATCACTTTTTACGACAGTGGCACGAGGGAGAACAAAACATTGAGCTTCAAACTGCAACTAACAAAGCCAAACCAAGGAAGCTAAACCTAAAGCTAAAGGAACTTCCATCCAGAAGTAAATTGATGTAATATTATGAGTTGCTGCCAGAAAGTTCCTACATACATATACTGTATGAGGAGAAAAGGCACTGAAAACTTACTTCTATATTTACATGCACTTTCTAACTACTAAGTATGTATTTCTACACTCCCCATCATCGTAATACTAAACTAGTAAGTAACAATACACGGGACACTGCTATTGAACTACAAATACGAAACTTACTTGTACTTATCTTTGAATAGCATAAGTATAAGATTTTCACATGGACTGGAGTGAGTTGAGTTTTACTTAATGTATAATACATATACAACACCAAATAACATTTAATGTATACTGACGATGAGTTTTAGTTTAATGTGTTATAAGGATGGCTAATAAGTAATAATGGAAGAGTATCCATATAACCATAGCCATATTATCCTTGAATGTAAACGTGTTGTAATATTTTAACTACAAATGCATTACACACATGTAGAACGCAGTGTTATATGAAGAATACGCTAAGTTAAGACAACAACAGACCTTTCAAACCATCTATTAAGAATTGGGGTTACTCTCTGTCTCCGTACTTAGGCTATCTATAAAATTAAGTAGTAAATACAAATATCTGCAGCCGCTACATAGTAAATTAGATATTATTATACAAAAGCTACCCTACCTACTACCTACTGTCTATACCGATGAATATAAGTATAATATATGCAAACTGTACTGTATTATATAGTATTGTATGCATAAAACATAATTTTAGTGTCTCGTCTCCTGGGACCTGGTGCAGTATGTAAGGAGTAAGGCCATATCCATATAATATACATTTTGGCACATAATGACTAATTAATTTCACGGAATTAGCCATAAAGCCTTTATCACTCCTTAGCTGCAACTCCAAAGTAGCAAAACATATGTGTACATATTGTCGCTCAGGGAATATTAGCCATTAAATGTGAGCGGTAAACTATCTCTTTTGACTTAAATGTAATGTATAGCTATAACAATTAGTGAGACTCATAAATAAAACATCATCATGATAATGAACGTCATAACTGGGTCATTTCATTTGTTGGTCGTAAAAGATTATAATTTTTGCTCCTATTAATAGAAAAGAG
>JAQFYC010001497.1:0-33664 GCA_034694165.1 Tomocerus mixtus | reverse complement strand
CATTCAATCCATTTAAGGGTAACTTTCTCTAAAGGGTCCCCGACAACCGTCCCGTCTTCTAAAGTGACTAAAGAGTGGCAAGCTGCTAATGTCTGAATCGTTTCCACTGATAAACTAGATATTGGTTCTGGCTTCGATCCTAAAATCGAGTAACAGCATATTTTAGATGACATTTCTTATTTTTATTATGAATTTCAAATATTCCTTTATAGTTGGATTATTAAAAAATTAAGTTTTACCTTTTCCTTTTAAAGCAACACCTTCAATTACGAGATTATCCGATGTCAAAGTACCAGTCTTATCAAAACAGCAAATCTCGGTCTTTCCTGCAAAAGGAATTCTGAAAGGCTCCGTGCAATATACTCCCAGCTTTGACAGTGACAATACTGAAGAATTGACAGCCAAAGATAATTCTATTGGCAATTCTGGCGGAACTACTGAAGTCAAGATTAAAGTGCACTCTAGAAAGAGTTTGTATCTGTTACGCTCGGGATCCTCCGTTCCTAAACAAATAATAAAAAGTTATATCACATTAATATCACAAACTTTTAAAAATATTCATGAATAAGTTTCCACAATAGAATGTAGTAGTTTCACTTTTTCCTTACCTTTAACCCAGACATAACCAGCGGCAGCAATGGCAAAGATCAAAAGAAACATTATAAAGGCGAATGTTTCTAAATTATTTGCGGTGACTCGTTTGACGCCAAACATAATTGTGCGAAGTAACTTTCCTTGGGAGGTAGAAAATCCAGTACGAAGTACATAGCAAATACACCCATTGTCCGGGGCCCTTAACGCAGTTGTAGACTTTGAAGGAGGTGTGTGTTGGACCATTTTTGTACCGCCGAATAAAGTTCTCAATTTCCCATCTGTTTCCAAATCTAAGCTACGATCTTCTCCGCTTAAGTTGTCGCTAAATTCGGATTCTATGGGCTCCTTCATTTGTGGTACTGATTCTCCAGTTAACATACTTTCATCGACAATGCAAGGTCCCCTTAGAAGAAGCATGTCGCATGGTATTAAATCGTCTCCACTAGATCGGCCTACGGAAACTAAATCTCCAGGTAAGAGTTCGTCACTGCATATTGCTCGCCACTTTCGATTTCGATAAACTTGAATATTGTACGCTTTGTTCCCCATATTACGAATCTCCGACATATTTCGAAGTTGTTGCTGAACTAGAGTGCACTCAAACACGACCAGCATAAATAGTGTGAACACAGAGTACATCCAGTATTCATCCAAGCACCATAGTAAAACACAGAACACCTGAAATTGAAAATTAATTAGTAAGTAAAAACATTTCAAGCACATCTAACTCAACTGAGTTCAGGAATTTATAATTATAATACACTATATACATTTAAAGATTCATTAATTGTTATATATGAACTTACTTGAAACACAAAGAATGGAGCAGTGGCCCTTTCAATAAAAAATTCTTGAAATGATGGAATCCGCATAGTTGTTCTATTGTTAAAATACAAGAAAATGTTAAAAGTGAGCTACTATGTTGTGTAATAATGAAAATATATGCTTCAGTTGTAATTACTTGTTGCCTCCGAATTTTCTGGTAGATTTAAAGATTTCAACATCATCCTGATAACCCTTATGGCCAAGGTAAGTTTTCAATAAATGCCGAATAGGAAACTCAATAGCTTGGAATGACTTAGATTCAAAATCCCATTCGTATTTACATTCTTGAAACACCAACCACACAATCCATTCATCGTTATCCTACACACAAATTAACCAAAGATTAAAAAACGCTGAAATATGAAGTGTCGAATTAAAATATTGAATGTAAGGAGGTGACTATTTTCAAATTACTTTGGCTCGATAGATTTTGATCATCTCAGCAGATCCATTGGTAGGTGTAGGTACAACTTTGGCTAGTGTGGCTTTAAGAGGATCAGGTTCCTAAAATAGAAAATATCATACCAAGTTAATAAAAAGTAATGTTAATTTCAATTTTGGCATAAAAAATGATTTCGAAATTCTAAGAAATAAAATACAACTTACCGGATTACAAGTTAAGTAAGACTTGACGTGAACAGACCAATGACAGGCAAGGTAAACTAGAGTTTGGATAACGAATATGACAGCCAGACCAATCATTCCGGCTTCAAAAGCTGTATCAGGGGAAAGCCAAGAGCCCCATACCACAGCCCAAATACCATATAGAATAATAAACGGATAAACATATCCGTGTAGCAAAATCATCCGAGGATTATAAAGAGAGATGCTCTCAACAAGTTCTTCCGAATTGGCCGACGACATTTTGATTTGTAACAAATTCTCAGAAACTAAAATTCAATTATGTAAGACGACGACAGTAACAGGCAGCGGCACAATATCCTCCAGTCTAAAGTGGCAAGAAAATATAACACAACAAATAAAGCAACATTACAAAAAGTTATTTTTTACACTTTACAATTTCCTTTTCACGAAACGAATCAAACGAATACTGCGATTATATCCACCTTACTACCTTTAAACCTACTTTGATGGTATAATAAAAACATTTATAATATTCAGTTGATTTGCATTGCAATAAGTATGAACAAGACTGAATTCTGGATTTCAGGTGTGGTTTTTTTGCTATATATGTAGTACATGTATCGTAAAACTGAAGACAAAAATCGATCAATACAACATACAATACAACACACAACACTAATAGGAAAATAGAATAGAATAGAGCATAGAATACATAGTATGCCCGTAATATAAAATGCAAAAACTTAGTCACGCAAGACGCAACACACAGCCTTCGTAGCTATGCTTTCTGTTTGTTAGCTTAATTAAATAATCTCCACCTAAACCTTAACGATTTAAAAAGTAAAGACTCTTCGACCCAAATTAAATTATAACCTGATTTCTAATTTAAACCGCCTCTTCGGCCTGTTGTGCTTTCAAAGTAATCATAGATACTTGCTGTCAAATAAAATGCTTCTGCATTTGCAATTGAACATTGTTCACTACAGCAACTCAACGCTTAACGACTAAACTCATTTTCCTGTAGATCCGGCTAACGAAATTGGCTATTAGTAGAACTAACATGACGTAATATACGTATTAAGTAAATAATCATTTTATAGCACAAAATGAAAAACTGTGACCTCAATCATCACTAATAATGCAAAACTTTATAAATTAAACATATCCCTGAATTCCTAAAAACTCCTTCGAATTTACGTACGCTTCACTCTGAATTCCGATAGATTTCTCATGATACTAGCGAATTTAGCGATTCTAAAATCAGTAATAACACAATGAAAAATTAAAACTGCTCATCATAATGCACCGTGGCGTGGCCCATGAGTTGGAATTCAATGTTTGTAATGTGTGATTTTGAAACAGATGGTTATTATATTATAACTATATCATAACGTTATTTACTTACCTATTGCCTGGCTGCTTTCTGTCACTTTTGATCTAGTACACGTCCAGATTTTGAAATATTATATCATCGACATCCTTCTTTTCAATACATCACATCCCGTCCAGGATTTCTTGCGTCTTGTCTCAATTTTCGTTTTTCCTCCAATATCTAGCGAAATATTCAAAATTTCATTTATTAACATTTATTATAAACTTTTCTATACCAGTAATTATTAACAGAACTGGTCTGACTGACTGCTATATTTTATTTCAATATTTTATTTTAAACATGGCTGAATATGCCAAACATTTTTGGGATATCCAGCCGTCCCGTTATTGGTCACCGCCACCGGTAACGACATAAGCTGACATTTGGCAACTGGTAATGCTCAATGAATAATAATATAATGAACTTGTTCAATTCATCAATACCAAACCAACTGCCAAACAAAAACAATAAGCATTTAGTCGGTCATCGGTGACCGAAGCGGTCAAGAAAAATTGAAATTCTGTCTGAAGTCAGAAACAGCTGATGGCTGACGGAGTGTTGGAATTTTCCACTTCCAACAAACTTCCCCTTGTTTGGGGGAAGGTTTGGGTGATATATTTTGCAATTAACAACATTGTAATAATTAATAGGTATAAAAAAATTTAAAACTAATCATTACATTTACCACCAGCCGAGCCTCCAACCTAATCTACGTGTTCAAATGGAAGTCCAAGACAGCAAAGCAGGTGTTGTTGGTATTGATTTTTCTGACGGTGTTGTTGCGGTTGCTTCTCTTTTCCTTGATTTTCCAGTTACTCGTTCTCGGTAGGAACAAGTTTTATTGAATTTTCAAAATATTAAATCAAAAGTGTCCAATGTCCAGCAGAAGAAATTTCTAAAATCTAATCAACATACTCCAATCCAATCAAGCAACCTCACCTTGTCAAAATCAAAATTGCAGGTTCACGTTCAACTCAAACTAAACCATCAAAGAAGGAACACAAACACATGCATTAGTAGCAGCATAGCAAACAGTTAGAGTCAGCCGACAAACGATCAGCCGATAGTCTCGTCGCACGTCGGCTGCATTACAACAACCCTCCGTTTCATACCTTCTTTCTCGTTACGGCGAGTAATTAACTTTAACCTCTTCGCACCTTAACTTTAACTGCAAATTATGCGATAATAATATGAAAATAATATGACTTTGATGATGTATATATTTTATGTAGGCTTGCGGAGTATTCATATTATTAGTGTAGGTGTACCAATTTCCGATGTGTGATGAAAGTAAAATTAACATGAATAAAACAATGTAATATATTGGTGGATTAAAAACCTAACATAGAACACATTAAAGCAATTTGATATAAAGATATAAAAATACTATTTAATTCAAAGGCACCACTTCATAAGAATACAATTATTACAAAATTATTATTAGACTTTAGCATCCACTCACTACTCAAATACAGAATTAACAAAACAGAACGGAGCATTTTTAGTTTTACTTTTACTACGCATGAAATTGGAACAAGTAGAGTGAGCCAACGTAGCCAAACCTTCTGCGTCCAATTTCACACTTGTCATTTGGAACAGCTAAAATTGGAAGCATTGGTATCAGCCTTTTATTATCACTGATTATTACCACAATACGAACGTTCGCCAATCGCCAATTTATAGAACGTCGAGACGAGAACTGGAGCTACTATAACTAAATTCTTCGTATCGTCTAAACTAATTAATTCTAAACAGTAATACATTACAGTACACAGTTGAAACTTTCATCTGACAGAATATAAATGGTATAAAGATTGTAATGTATAAACAAAAACATACATATCATTTTAAAGTGATACACAGTAAGCAAAGCTTTGTCAACTTTTATAGTAATCTACCTCGACAGTCCGTAGCTCCACAATAACAATACATACTTTTATCAGGCACACTTCCAATATCATAATTATAATCCCAGGTTAGTTCTGTTCCAGCTCTAATATGTTTATAGGCGAAAAAGGCAACCCATGGAAATCTTAAATCATGAGTATCGACGAACACATTCTGTACGAATACATTGGGTTGACAAGAATGATTAAGATATCTGCCGATGTTTCCTTCCCTCTTAGCATCCAAAATGTAACACTGCTCATCTTTTCCAAATAGTTCCCTAGTAGGAATTCGCTTTGGCTTTTTAGCCTTTACCACTGCACTAGGATTAAACTTTTGTGGTTTCCTCTTGCGTCCCTCATCGTCAGAATCGTAATCGTCCGTAACACGTCTGGTGGTTACTACTCTCCCGCTGCTCGTCGTGGTAACAACAGTTCTAGATTTGACTTCTTCAGAGTTAGTCTTGGCCTCTTCTTCAATATCTGTTACATCGGACTCGTAGTCAGCCTTAACTTGTTCATTAACTTCCATGAAATCCAACTCTGCTAAATATTCATCTCCAAAAGTTCGTCCATCTTCATTAGCGCCACCTTCTGTTAGGACTTTTCCTGCATAAATGCAAATAAATGCCCCCTGCGGGATATCGTATAGCGGACGTACACCCCATCCTTTTAATGTGGTTTTAAAAACTTGTAAATGCCATTTGAGAGGTTGTTGGGCAACGCGGTTGAAACAAGTCATCTTACAGGAACATGTATCGTTGCATTCGTATATCCCACTGACTATATGATCGTAGAGACGTCTATTTTCATATCCTTTAAAAGGGAAATCTGGATTATTTAATTTGGTAAATGAAATTCCGGACATTGTCAATTGAGCGCAAGCACATTTAGATTTATCCCGGCAGTCATCCGTACAGTCACAACACATGAGAAATTCTTTATCCGTATTTACTGTTACTCCATTTCCAGGAATTCGGTTAGGAGAATAGTCAAGGTATTCTGGATGATCAAAATCCAAAGCGTTAACGCAAACTATTTTAACTTGTTCTTTACTGTAGGTCAGATCTCTTAGCTGCTTAATAACTCTTGTGGGTTGGAACTCGTTGAAGCAATCCACAGCAAAATCATAACAGAAGTAATCAATTCCCAGCTCGTAATTCGTTTTCGTGAGAAATCGGCAAAGTTCGTCGTAGTCTCTTAAACGTCTACCACACGGGGCTCTATAGAAAATTGTACGACGAGGAGCTTTGGTGATTTCCCTACCCCATCCAAGGTAAATGGGCAGAGCCAAAGGATTAAGGGCTCTCAGACTCTTATCATCCTTGGAGTAGGGAATTACGCAAGAAGGACCACACATATGGTTAACAAATGCCTTAGGTCGGGGGACGTGATCTGGGATCTTTACAAGTTGGACTGATCCTTCGAATTCAATTAGTCGATTTTCTGCAGCGGAAATAGGCCCGGCCTTTCTCTTCACCACTCCGACAATCGGTTGAGGCTCGGGTCGCACGGGAAGACCAACTCCTCCGGTCGATTTTTTTGCCAAGGGGGCCTTTCCGTCCACTTTATTTTTCCACTCCTCAGCCCCATACAAATACTCAATTGTTGGCTGATTCGTGTTTCGGCTTGCTGTGCTTACATTGTGACGTCTAACATTGCTTTTCGCCCCCGTAGTATTCTGTCTTTCTGCCTTATGGAATAGCGGTGAGAGCCTCGTCGAGCCTCTGTAAATCCATTCGAAACGGGAGTCAGCCTCAAAATGCATTTTCACTAGAGAGCAGTCCAATTCTACTACTCTGGCCACCCACCATTTCCCATTCCATTCGGTTGTCACCATACTGCCCTTTTGCAATCGAACCATGGGTCGCTCCGGATACTTTTGAACATAGTTTCGGATAAATTCTTGAGAATCTGGATGAACGTCTAGCCATATATCTTTCGAAGATTCACAGACAAGGAGTACTTCATCTTGAGACACGTACTGTGCGTATCCATCATCAAAAAAGACTAAATATCTATATAAATTCGTGTTCTTTGGTGGCTCTGCAACAATTCCAGCATAATAATGGTTATGGCCATCAATTTCTGTTTGGAATTCATCTTTGAATTTACCAATCACACGAGTTCCTACAGGGAGAATGAATGGACACGGATAGTTGTACGCCAAATGTTTTCCACATAAAGTCTTTACAGACTGCACAGTTCCTCCGTCATATTTGTTACCGTCTCTCACTGGTCGTCCCCTTTTGGTGGGCTCAAACTTGACAACAAATTCATTTTGGCCAGGATGGATCTCCGCGATCTCTCCACGAAGCCAGTAATGTAAGAAACTTCTATGCATTCCATAAATTTGGTCCCCAACTTTTGGCATGGCCCTTGGAATAACAGAAGGGGTAGCTGAGAGTTGTATATGAGGGACAGACGTATTCACCAAATTAACTTCCATAACTTCAGCACAATCTTCACTTGTTTGGTTTGTAGAAGATCGAGGAGGCCGAGAATTAAGTCCTTTCGGCGGAAGTGCTGTGCGTTTAGCGGCAGTTGGCTTTCTGGGGCTTGTTGCACACTCATCTGTACTAGTATAGTAATTACAACGGCCGTTGTCATCAATATCAACATGACTTACAATGATCGGCTTAATCTTGGGGGTAGCAATTTCAATATATGTTTTTCGCGTTTCTTCCAATAATTCACTGGTTTCATTGAATTGTGCATCTAATGTTTCAAAATGTTTTTCTAATTCAGACATTTCCTGTTCTAGAATTTTAGTACATTTGTCCGTTTGGAAATTAAGGGCCATTTTAGTAGTTAGAGAATTCAAAATGTTTTCTAAATCAGAGACTTCTACTTTCTCGGTCATTTCTAAATCCTCTTCAGATCCTTCATCCGAATCTTCGTCTAAATTGATGGTAAGAACAGACCGAGGTTCTGTTTTATACGTAAATAATGGAGTTTCAGACTTCAGGGCATTAATACAGTTGTCTGTGAATTCATTTGCCCTGGTCAAACATGGTTGGCATATTCTCTGAACCTTTTGTTTAGAAGTTTGCAGGCAAAAGAAGGATATAGCATGAGATGGCGCACGAACAAATGGTTGAAGACTAACGCTCTCGCAGTTTTCATTACAACATATGTTTTTACCATCAATGCCACGTCTTGCATGTGTCTCTTTAATTTCTGCTTTTGAATCTTCGACTTGTGGTTTCTCTGTTTTGACTTCTTTTGATTCTTCGTCCATATGGTCGGAATTGTTAGACTCTACTTTTACATCATCGTCTTCTATATCACCGTTGGTTTTCAATTCCGATTTTGAGTTGTTGTCGAGATCATCATTAGCCTTCATATCCGTTTTCATATCATCATCCAGGTCGTCAATAATCTCCACATCGTCGTAATTGTCCTCTCCCAGATTGATTTCCCCGGGAGGTAAGGTTTGGTATGGCGTCCATTTAGAGGCTTTTCGTAGTTCGAACATTTCACTATCGTCAATTTCCTCCACATTTTGAATTTCCGCCATCTGTATAGCTGACTTTGCTTCGAGAATTACTTGCACCGACCGCAACAACTATGAAAATAACGAGTAAAATGGATGTTTTAATATTAATATGTTAAAATGATCTGTAACGCTGAAACTCATAATTTATATACCTCTTCAGGAAGGTTCTCATTCGGTAAATCTATTTTAAGGAAACCAGGCAGAAGACAAATACTGTGACTTTCTTCAATTTCGTACTTCTCGGTCACTACCGTCGCTTTGTCGCCTCCGGAAGGAGCAACATCTTCAGCTAAACGAGCAATCTTCTTTTCCGGACCTTCACTAGTTTCATCTTCATCGGTAGTAGCATTGGTTTTCTCTCCTCCATCCACAACAACTTCATCTAAACGAGCAATTTTGTTTTCTGGACCCTCAATAGTTTCATCTCCGTCTGTTACAGCTGTGACTTTGTCGACTCCATCCGCAGCAACATCTAAAGCAATGCGATGAATCCTTTTTTCTGCTTCACTGGTGTCAGACTCAGCTGGAATTGAAATCTGTTTAAAAATATCGTTAATAACTAATTTCGACATTTTCGTTATCTCACTCAAATGATTTAAAAACAATAAACAATCCATATAATAATTAGAATTACCAAAGTTTTAGTACGATGTAAATGAAGAAATATAGAATTTCCAGTTTCTGTATTATATCCTTCCACGAAATCTTTTCCCATGCACACGAAAGAATTTAGGCAAACGTAGAGTCCAGTTTCGCATTCCTGTGACAAAAAAAATATTGCCCAGATTTTGAGAATGTTAGAAACAGAAACTAACTGGACTGTTGCGTTATTTTAGTTTTATCAACTGACAATTATTATCATAAACGGACAAAATATCCACATACCGGCGTGTCAAAAGAGTAAACGCATTCCTCTTTGTAAATTTTTTCATCTGCTTGCGGGATTCTAATTCCAGGAAATCCAATCAGCAGTAATGCTTCGGCTTCAGGGTCAATTGCTGTCATTGTTAATTTAATTGTTAATTAGTCAGCTTCCTATATTATTAAGGAAAGTATCCAATATTCACGTATTAACCAACCGAATGAAACCATTTGACATCTGACTTTATCCTAGAACCAAAGAAAATATCACTTTATATAACATTATATATAATACTAATCCATGACTCCATGACCATCATTTACAACACATAATAATGCAAATTATATTCATTAACAAACAATATAATAAACAGTTAAAAACTCATTACGACAATCAATGCTTATCTGTTATCCAACATCCAAAAACGCCTTACTAAATCATTAAATGCGACGATAGAATAATTATTAGTAAATTCACTTAGACTTGCACCATGTGCACAATGTGCAGTCTACTCAGTTTTGTAAATGTTAGTTTTTTAATTAATGCTTGTCAAACACAAAAAATGCAGAATATGTAATAATACTAATAATAAATTACTTTAGTATCAGCAGTCAGCAGTCAGCCAGCACACACTTTATGGAAAAATCGGTTCGGTCAGTTCGGTCTCGGTCGTTCGGTGGAACAACTTAAATTAAGTTTGTATTTGACGGACGCGGCGGCGGTGGACGTACATTTCCTTGGCACATGTGTACACTCATACTATTCTATACATAACCTATTATGCACCTATATAATGCCTGCCACTATGACTATATCTGTACATATAACTGCGAGTGAGTGTGGTAGTATAATGGTAGTGTGTGTGGTAAGATTATTTAAATAGTACTCTCTTCATCTTGTACATTTTATTTTTTTACGCTACCCATCATCATCGTGTACTTTTAAGTGACTTCGTTTTCGTTTAGCACAACGCAGCACAGGGGACTTGTATCTTGTATTGTAATTGTAATTGCACAATCAATACTAAAGGTCTACCTCTGTAGCCTGTAGGCTGACCACCAATTGTGCCATATGATTTCAGTGTTACTGCAATTGTTGCCGCGTAAACAACAAAGGGACAGCGGACGAAACTGAGGGTAAAATTCTGAATTTATTGCTAGTTGTCTAATTTTTGTCATAATTTTATTAACTATTAAGTCATTTACCAAATAATAATTTTTAATTTTGCTTTGATGTTTGAACTTTACAGGATGTTAGGCAAGTAACGATATTGACTCCACTGACACGGACAGCTGACGCGAGGGCGAGACAAGTTAGACAAGAGTCGAGATGCCAAAACTAGACACTAACACTAGAGGTGAAAATTAGTTTTAAAGTGTGTTCTCTCAAATTAAAATATTATAGCATGTTATGAACAAAGTAAGGTCGGGTCAAAGTAAGGTCAGGGGTTGGTGTCGGGATAAATGGGTTTAGGGTTAGGGCCAAAAGCCAATAAGGCCGTAGGTCATCAAGGTACTCGGAACCCTAAGGGACTTCCGTGTATATCATCCACGAGTTTTTCTCGGGCGTCCTGTCCTCCACATAGAAATGACCATGCCTATTGCCTATTTTTTGAGATTTCAATGCATTTTATTGATTTGAATGTTCTTTTAATTGTTCTCTAGATTCTGTACTGACTGCTTGAATGTCATTCACTACCAACTGCACAGTCCACCGGCTACCGACATCGACAGGAATATTACAGCCCCGTAATAACTCGAATTTGTTTGGCTGCTCAGGAAAATTCATCGCCATTGTCTTCAGCACCCTTACACACTCAAATTATGAAATAACGATAACGACCCTGTCTGTCTCCTTTTTCGCAGAAAGCAATTACATGTTATGATTTGATCCTTCAGTAGTACAGTCTGCTAAACCCGACCATCTTTTGACCTGCCCGGAAAGCGTCTCAAAACAATCGTCTCTACAAGATAATAAGTAAGTTTGTTCGTGCTGATTATAATTCAGATCTGCTTAGAATATGTAAAAAATGCAAAATAGTAACAAGCAAAGCCACAGGTAGTTCTACGTTGTAGTACTAAGTACGAGTACATTGAATTTGGATTGCCTGCACTTTTTGTTCGACAAGTTGTTAAAACAACATAATAATGCTACTTGTAACTATATACCAACCATCGTTTACATATCCTGTTAAAATGACGCATAGACTTATTATATCTTTCTTGGGCTGTCAAATCAAAACAGGATGCATATTGAGTGGACATTAGCATCATAGCTTGGAAGCTGCCGTTACTAATTTAGCATTTTTCTCACTTCTCTAGTCTACATGGTTGGCATTGATGGAACCGCCATTTGCTGACGCTATTTGTAATTGTTGGCTTTGTTTTATTTTTTCCAGAAGAATACACCTCTGCATCAAACTAAACTTACTTCAACTTCAGTATCAAACAAAACGGAGCCATTATGTACGCCCACACAAACATACTACGAAGCATCCCAAATTTTCCAAATTACACCTTCCCCACTTTTGGATATCCAGAAAGGGTGGCTCGGAGCAGCGCCAATTCAGTGATAGTGCTCGGTCCGCCGATTCATTTGTACAACTACACGCCGCCTACTCGTTGCTCTGTGCATGTTTCTGGAATTCCTGACTGGGCCACGATGGGAGAACTTACTGAAGTCATGGAAGAATTCGGGAAAATATTCACCATTGAGTTGTCGGTATCAATTGCATCTAAGGTCATCGGTCCCCCGAAAAACAATGGATGGGCTTTCGTGACATATGTGACCTACGATAGTGCTCAAAGGGCTTTGTCCTCGAACTTGTCCGTGCGAATTCCTGGTAAGTAACGGATTTTGTTATCAAATTATAAAAATACATACATACTTTAAATTGGCTTACTTCTTTTGAATTACTTAAAACTCCATTGCAGATGACAAATTACGATTAGGCTATTTCTAAAAGAAACGCTCACTACGCATGAATTATTACATTTAAGCCTGTGAGCAAATACATTATTCCTAAAACTGTTTTGTCTTTCCAGGAATGGTCAAAGCATTGTCAATTTACAAGGGAATTGTGAGCAACGTGGTACTGTTGAAGAATTTACCGACAACTCTTTCCAAAGCAGAGATATTGAGCCGTATTACAACTTATCCTGGTGTCTTTAGTGTCTCCTTCATCAAAGACACTACAGCCAGGATGGTATTTATGGATCGAGAGTAAGTTCCCCTAACTATTTTAAAATTATTGCAATTCTACTTAAAACGTAGTATGTAATAATAGAAAATCTGTTTTAATTTAGCTTGGCTCTACTTTTTATGGATCTTGTATCATCCGGTGGTCTAAAGATTAACGGGTTTACTTGTGCTGTACAAGCAGAAGACAGAGAAGACGAAGACGATAACTTCTGACCTTGATTAATACAAATTTGATGGGAAAGATACTCAACAAAACAAAACTACTGTACTGTGTTAAGGGTTGCTGTTGCTTTTTATATTGATCATGACACTAAGTCAGCTTTTAATTGTAAGGACCTCGTTTTTGCTAATTTTCGACATAGTTGTTCAACACAACAACTTAACGAACGAAAATAGTTGTGTTTGTGCAGCTAGTGAGCTAGTAAAATAAAATAGTCTTTGTACATATATGATAAGTTAAGTCGGGTGCCTAGCCTACGTATTTACCAGATACAAAACCAATAAGGTGTCTTAACTAGAAAACCGACAATACAATACAATGCAGTTAAACTGATACTCCACGTATTTGTAATGTAGGAATGTAACGAAAAGATTTAATTATCGCGTGTATATCAATCTCAATCAAATGTTTACCAATTATAGTCTCAAGTATATGCTAGTTTTTGAAAGACTGACTCAGACATAAAGTTCATTGCGAACGTAATGCCTTACATTGATACGATGAGAAACTAAGGTGATATATCAATTGCCAATAATTAATTTTACTCGTAATGAATTATGATGTATTGTATTAGTATGTATTACTTTACTATATACCTTATACTCCCTCATTTTGCCCATTTGTATTCGCAATTAAACATTCTACAAATAATAGTAATTTTGAAACAATTTGTATTTTATCCGCAAAACAAAACAATGCTCCTTAGAATTTTATTAAGATTGAGCAGAACAGACTCATAAAAGTAGGACTTTATATAGTATTAGATAATTATGATTTATTTATGTTACTTTTGTTTGTTTTACTTTACTAACCGTTATTCATTGCTTCCTTAAAAGTTGAATATAAATGTAAATTTACTTTCTTTGGAGCCATTCAAAGCGTTATAGTGGGATAAAAGGGCTCTTTATACAACTCTTTTGTGTGACGGCGACTTTTTGGCGTTAATTTTGATAAATTGTATATATTTTGCTGTTATAGTGTACAATATGTTACGTTATCTTAAGTTATGTTTCATTTTTGCTCTTGTTTACTTTAATTTTAAAGCAAACTAAGAAAATACAAGCATGGGAACTTTACCAGGATTTCATCATTGAGAATTATAAATTGGCAGTTTCAGCTAAAGTATTTTTTAAACGTATTCCAATTTCAAAACTACAAGTTCAACAGTTTTTACCATGCTTTTATTTTTTAATGTTAAGCAAAACACCTACATTATTGTTAGGAAACGTATTTATAATAAGGAATTAGGAATTATATCAAATTCAGATTACGTTTTCTGTAAATATTATACCCCATTGCTTTACACCCACCGTTGCGAGACTGAAAGTGACAGCCTAAAATATTAATAAATACCTCGGTGTAATTGTAGTAGGGTTTGGCTATGCCGATGAATTTCCAGTAAATTGTTATATATCTGCCCTTAACCTGCCTTAATCAATGTACTGTGGCCTCATTGCCAAAAAACGCAACAGATTGTATTTACTTTTTGACCTGTACAAAAAACAATGCATTTCTTTATCAATTTAACTTTAATGAAGATATATTTCGTAAAGTGTTATACCAGACCAGAAGGTGCGCGATGGAATGCAATGTCTTACTTTAGTTTATATTTATTGTTATATTAATTGTAGTATTATGAATTTATAGTTAACTGTGTTATTGCTGTTAATCTACGAACTGTAACAATATGAAATAGCAACTATATTGTGCTATGTCTCATGCCATATAGATTAATTATCATATTTATTATGTGCCAGTTTAAGCAAGCGTCTGCGATACAAACCATGATCGTCATGAAAAGATAATGATATCATGTACAATACAACAATACAAACAAAACCGAAACAATCTCCATGTTCTTTCTTTAAAAGTCAAACTAATGTAAACGTGTGCTAATAAGTAATATTTATAGATACCAAAATAATATATAATGTTGTTTATTATGGATAGATAGTTATACCATTATAATTGTTACTTTATTTATTGTTTATGCTAAATGGTAATGAGAGTTAGCTTCCAGTAGGTAAATAAAAAATTTGTAAAAATACAAAAAAGATAAGCAATTATCGCAATAGAGTATAAAGTATTAGGCGAATCTAATTAGGATATGCGTTTAAAATACCTAAATACTAAATATCTACAATCTACACAAAGGTGGCTATTTGTAATATTTATAATGCTATGGTTTACCATTTGCAAGTGATGGAAATCGAAGAGTGAATATTTATTAGTCGTGAACGTAGCCTAAGTCCTATTTATACGAAATTATCAAAATTACTAAGAAAACAAAAGGAATGCCATGTCAGCTAAGCATTGTTCATTATGTAAACTAAAACGAAACTACAAATACCTTAAATGCCAATATATTTGATACTTGATACTTTATTTGATATATTTGATAATACATGTATTTGATACTTATAAACATATCTAGTATCTAGAGATGTAAGAATCATATATGAATTACCATTATTTTATTACCCTGTCACAATTTTAATAAGAGGTCGGTCACTATTATCACGTTCAAATTGTAAGCATTTTAATATTCCTTTACTTAACTGTAAAATTGATGCCCATCCCATGTGGGGTATCCACTTACTTCTATTAATTATGGATGCCGTTAAACGATTTTAATGTTTACTTCACTTCAGGTATATCAATTAATTACTACCAGTCATAGTTGTAAGCCATAATTTTAGGTAATATATTTTAACTTAATTAATTCATTGAGTAATTATTAATTCAATATTCATTGTTACAAATGTTCATGTTCAATGATACAGCTTCCATGAATGATGAAAATAAAGTTCAATACTTAAGCCTTTGTTGACGTAGATTTTTATGAAAAGCCATGTCTTTATTTCTGCAAAAATTACCAGTTACATTTTGAAAGTATACCAATAGGTAGTAATTTACACACATAAATATACATGAAAGCTTTTCTGTAGTTAGTCTAAAAGTCATAATATAAATGTATTGCTAGTTCCTGAAGATGCACTAAAGTAAGCTGGCCCATCCAGAAATAATATACGAAATAGGATATCTGATCTCGTCTCGTCTTACATCAGAAATTTGAATTTTAGTAACCGTAATATTATATTAAATATACCAATTCGTTTTACAGAACCTTTGTTTAAAAAATGTGTACATATGTATGTAGCGCTCCACTACTTTATCACAAACATTTTTCCAAAAATCAGTAATATGGAAGTTTTTAAAAGTACATAATCTGACAATCAGAAGTGGGTTGCATATTGCTTGAGAATACGTTTTTCTTACTTTATAGCTTATTTTTTATTTTGCTGTACTCTAAATTGATTAACATTTAGTCCTTATTTGAAAACTCTCTCGAGATTCTACAACTACTGTACATTAGCAAACAAGTTTAAGGTTATGCGTTTCTGGCAATCCGCCAAACGAAATCTAACACAAAGTTCTAATAAAATACTATAGAAATATTACAGAATTAGCTTTAGATACTTTCTAGTTGCAACAAAGTTTTTTAGTATATATGAATAAAAAGAACAGAAAAACGAAGTATTACTATATAGTGTTACATTTTTCATGATTTATTACCATAAGAGGGCTGGACTGCAATTTTTATTACATTTTCTTGATTTATTAACAACTAACTAACTTAATTTACACAGAATTATTGGCTACACATTTTTAGTTCGCATATTAATCTAAACATTTAAGCTACAGATTTTTTAAAGTATTAAAAGCTACCTATCGTTTATTTCCTAAATGAAGCACAGTAATAAGCTACATATTATATCATGCATGTTACATATTACTTCGTATATAAATTAGAGTAAAAATATATTTTGATTTATATCTTGATCTACGTAGGCAGGTTGTAGAAGGCCTTAGGATATATTACTGATTTTACAACTTTTACAATTTTAAACTTTTAACATGATAAGGAGGGACACAAACAGACAGCAGAAAAATATAATCTCGTCGGAACTTGCATAATTCTTATATTCTAATGCTGTATTTTTATAACTTAAATTATCTAAACTGGCTATAACTACCAGTTTTTTGTTAGATTTTTCAGTATTACATGATAATTTAGAAATATTAACTATGTACTAAGTATAACTACTAACTATCTTATCATATACGTAAGTATGCATGCAATTTATATTAATAGTGAGAAAACAAATTTTTAGGAATATCAGGACATAACATTTATATGTGTACCATAATTGTTTTCAAAGGATTAAAATTATGAATAACACAAGACGTAGAAGTTAGCCACTATTTAAATTTTAAATGATGGATAATAAAATAAAAGCCGAAATAGAGCAAGCCTTCTAACTTTGATTTGAAGTAAAATGATATTCTATATTGACTTAAATGTTAAACTATTTTAGCGTAAAATCGCTTCACCTTATTTAATAACTGTAATTATTGCTAACCTAATTGTTATTTGAGTAGTAGTAGTACGAATTAATGATAAAGATCTAATTCTAATTCAGGCCAACGGAAGCTGATCGATAGGAGTGTGGAACTTAAAATCTTTGGGGAAGAGTTCTTCAGCTCGAGGATACATCAACTTATACGATTGACGAATGGTAACGTCCGCAACTCCAGCTACATCTCCGATATCTTTTTGGGATCTCTTCACTTCGGACGCCTGCATGTATTACAGAAAAAAGTTGAATATCTTGGAACAAGAAAAATGTAAATAACGGAAAAAAAAGTTTTGAAATGAACAAACCTGTGACGCCATATATATAGCAGCAGCTGCGACGCTGATTGGTGATCGTCCAGGGACAATGTCAAGATCGACGGCCGCTCGGGCAATGGCTGTAGCTGCTCGTTGGGCACTATTGGGCAGACCAAGGTTGGAACAGAAACGGGACATAAAATCTCCAGTCGTGATTAACTCTACGGATGTGTCCAGTGCCTTGAGGATCAGTTTGAAACATCTACCGATTTCCTTCTTAGAGATTTTAGAAACAGCACAAATTTCCTTGAATGTGCGAGGAACTCCTTCTTGGCGGCAGGCGATATAGAGACAAGCTGATGCAATGGCGTCGTTAGATCGTCCTTTCAAATTCTTGCCATCGTGGACCATCTACAACATAATTTACAATTCGTTAGTAAACACAGTAAACAGCAAAATCAACAAATTACAAACAAACATTAATGTTTACTTTAGAAAAGGTATTTATACTTACCTTGAACAAGTTGTTAGCTCTATCGACAATCGTTTTCGGCAAATTAATTCGGTCAGCCATCTGATTAATTTCCTTAAATGCGTTGATCAATGCCCTATCTGCACTACTGATGGATCTTCTGTTCTGGTATTTAGCAACCCCGAATTCATCAAAAGCCGCATCCCCACGACCTCCTCCAATCATGGTCGACAAATCCGATCCATTCAAAAGAGGGTTCTCAGGACCTCCAACACGGGAGGGATCTGCGTTTGCTTTCTCATTACTGAAAGTTCGCCACTCTGATCCCACATCGATGGTTCTACATCATCAGAATTCAGAAAAGATAATTGTGAATTATTTAAGCTTCGATTTCGAGGAATAGAATCTAAGACATAAATATAAACCGTCGGCAGCTCACTTTTATGTACCCTTAAAAATCTTAAAATTCTCGAGGGTATGTTTATTGTCTGGACTGTTTCGTAATTGTCTTCACAGCAAAAGATAAAACCAATACATATATAAATTATTTCTTGTTTTTGTTTTTATACCTGTCCCCAACAACTAATCCACAAACAGTGCATATTTGATCTCCTGCCCTGTAGTCTTCCACCAGATCAGCATCCGGATGTTCTTTGCAGTGTATCCGGGTTGGGTCGATTTTCATGTTTGACATATTTTGAACTTATTAGTAACAGAACCTGAAATATAAACATTAATATATTTTCAATCTTTTCAGTGCACTATATCGATCATTTAGAGGAGTTAGAATATCAAATATACAAAATACACCTCATTTTCGCAGAACACAGGAAACAAAAAAAATACTTAAAACTTAGTTGTCAGTCAGTCAGTCAGATTAAAAAGGAATACTCACAACTTGAAACAGCACTTATTTCCAACTTTTGACCTTCGCCCTCAACTACTAGCTAAAATCGTATGAGATTTATTCCAGTATTTCACAAAATAAATTGAAACCACATTGTGAATTGAAAGACCATTGACCAACAAGTAAGTGCGTACGTAGTGTTTCCTACTGTTCGATTTGTTTAAAACATTTTACATAGTTAAACTGGTTTTTACGACAAAATTACTGCAAAAGCCCACTATTAACTAAGCTATAATGCATTGAAGAAAACATCAAAATATAACAATTCACAAAATTTAAAAAAAATGAAAAATACAAAAATTGAAACGTGAATTAAAATACAACACGCCCATAAACGAAGTACACAAATGCCGATAAGGGAAGGGGGAAAGCAGCTAAAAGTTTGCAGTCACGAAAAATTACAGGTAAAACCTGGCCTTTGGCCTGACTATAGATGATAGAAAAATTTACCTAATGGTTATGGCCTACAATCAACGAATGTTGAATGTAAAGAAAAGTACGGTACAATTATCATTTATAGTAATTTTGTTTAGTAATTAATTTAACTTGCGCTTACGCAAGTGAGTCCACTGTAGAGAGTAGATAATTAAGCAGTTAATTAGTTGATTATTTTTGATTTTCCAGAATTCCTGATGAAGTTAGAAGAATTGAGAAATGGATTTTCCAAAAGGGTTAGAAGATTCAGCAGAAAGTAAATATACAGCGTGCCAGACAGAGTGACTCTCGCGAGTGAACTAAGGATATTCTTCAAGGAGTTCACTCTTATACAACAGAAACTAGGAACAGTCAAGTCAGGCCAACAAACAGCATCATCAAAGAGAGCAGCTGAAATACAGGGCAAACGAAAACACACCAGCATTAACATAATTTTATACAGAACTTTCAACTTTGTATGCAGAAAAGTACAAAAACAACCCTTTGAGCAAAGATCGGTACGATGATGCAAAATTGCAAACACTACAACGTTATTCTAATCTAATGACGTAATTTTATCAACGTAAAGTAAACGACACTTCACAGCAAAATGAAAGTATTAAGTATTTAATTACTAGTATTACTGCTAAATTCTTAATAAGTTACTTACTTTGGATTTTGGACGGACGTGCTGAGTTGAACTGGAAAACTGGATAATGGATGTGTGAACGCTGCTGGATTTATTAAAATTAGTATTATCACACTTAAAAATGTATTTAAACGGATGGCTGCAAAATTCCGAAATAAACACTCGGTAGATATTTGAAAGAGTTCCAGCAAAATTCATTTTCCCGTCTGTGTCTGTGTCTGTCCTCGTGTCACTGCACTTTATACTTAAGGAATATTAGAGTACGTAGCAAAATAAAAAAGGTTCACTTGAGATTGATTCGATTGTATCAGGTCAAGTAAACAACTACAATATTATACAGTTTAGTTGGCGGGTCTTCTTCAGGTCATTCAGCAGCAGAAATGATAAAGACAATAGAGGTGTTTCACTTATACCCCAATTTTGCTTGTCAGTACATAAGTATACACTTATGTACTAAAAAGCAAAATATAGCGGCAAAATATATATCTATATAGTGACATTTGTCGCTAAAACTTTAGTGCCTCCGTAATTAGTCATTCTGACGGCTGCCGCGAGCACCCCTCGATAATGCATAAATGCATACTGCTGTTATTACAGTACATTGCATTGCATTTTGTATGCATTATGTTGTGTAGCAGGGGCCTCATAGTGACGCCCCAGCATAATGTATCAATTTGTACTTTTATTCTTATTTAATGTGCTATTTTTATGATCCGAAGCCTCAAAGGATTACAATATAATTAATTAGACTGGACACTGCACTGGACTGTACTGGACTTCCAGTTCCCGTCCATGGTTCCTGCTGATCAGAGATTAGATCGAGAATTAGATTGAACTTTGGTGTATGTAACTTAGAACAATACGTAAATCTAAAGCGAATTTGTTGAGAGAAAGTGAAGGAAAATCGTAGTAAATGAAAGCAACGAATAAAATTAAATATTTAAAAGGGAAAATACATACGAGTTCATAGCTGAATTGAATCACAACTATTTTCTTTATTTGTAATTTCGGAAAATATTAGATTATCCTTTCAACAATGATACGATTTACTAAATTCATACTTTTCAATTTAATTCATGGACATCCGCATTTTTAGTAATAAAATTACCGATATCCCTAACTAATTGCTTCAAACTTTCATATTACATTTTGGAAATCACCTTTAGATAAGATTACGAATTATAAATAATATACCTACATATTTACTACACGAAAGATTAGGTAGGACTTGATCCTTTTAAAGCCCTTGTGAAAAACTGCAATTTGTGTTAATTCATGATTAGTGATTACTTACTAATTAATTCAGTTAACGCGAAAGGAGGAAAGGACTAAACCGTTCCATTTCCATCCAAGTTCGTCGAACAAGCGTATGTTTTCATTTCTTCCAGGATTTTTTCATATTATTCATGTCATCTGAACAAAATATCAATATCAGTTTATTTATATGATAGAATAGAAAAAATATAGTATGGAGGAGTAGGTTACTCGTTAGTATGCTAGAAAAAATATCTACGGGGCAGGAAACTATGGAACTACGCAACGCAAAGTAAAAGTAATTCTGTGAAAGTTTTGAATTGGATTTCTATTTATGTTAAAAGAAAAAGCAAATTACTTACTCCATATTTACTTTATATTATATGGTAATATGAAATGAAAACTAATTGAAATAAAAATAACATTTATTACCGTTGAAGGATCTGAAATGGTATTTGTGCGAGTTGTAGTTTCCATGTTCATCCCGATAGAAAAAGCAGGAGGATGGGTCGAATTCGTCAATCTCAATTCCAAAAAGTCCTTTCTCTGCATCCAATTTCTCCCTTTCCGCAGCAAGAGTATTGGAACTCTTTGTAGTATCTGACTTTTTTGGAATCCCTTTGAATTTCTGTGAGCCTTTTCCTTTAGGTTTTTTCAAATTGGCCATCGTCATCTTGCTTGGTAGGAGTGGATACTTTTCCACCTCAGCAGCATGTATCCCATGTTTCGAAACAGGCACAAAGCTGCTGATTGAGGAATCTCGTCTGATGACTGTTGATTTCATCTTGTCGAGCAGACCGGGAGCCCAAGTTACCTGACAATATAAACGAACACCATTTTGTAAATTAGCAAAGATTTTTTCATAATAAAGAAAAATATCGATTAAAAATTTTAAAAAATTGTCTTATTTGTATATATTCAAACACAACCATAAATATCCATGAGAATGGGGTGCGACCAATCAGGCGAAAGCGAAGGTCAAATAGGCGAATGGCGAAAGGCCAAACAGGTGAAGGTCCAAATAGGCGAATGGCCAAACAGGCGAAGGTCCAAATAGGCGAATGGCCAAACAGGCGAAGGTCAAATAGGCGAACGAGTTTTTGGGCTCCCCCCACACATCGAGCCCAAAAAGGCCGCGAAATTATTAGCGGCCTTTTTGGGTCCGATGAGGTTTCTGATGAAATTCAGGGGTGCCCCCTTCCTTCCCCCCGCCCCCAGCGGGCCCAAAAAGGCCGCTGCGGCCTTTTTGTCCTGGTCTAACCTAACCTAATTAATTTGAAACGAACTAGAATGTTTTCAAAATAATTGAAGCGGCCTTTTTGTGCCCGATGGGGGGGGGGGGGGAGCTCCCCAAATGATTTCTGATGGAATTCCGACAAAATTTCATTTTACCTCCCCCCAAGTGACCCTGGGGTCACCACTGACACATATCTGATAATGCATTCGGACATGTAATAGTTGGTCTCGGGCGCCCACCGCGGGTGGCACCCGGGCGCCATTTTAGCTTTCGGGCGCCATTTTGTGGCGCCCAATCCAATTTTGGGGTATCATATTTCTAGGACCAAAAAAATCGCAAATCACGATTAATTTAATGACAAATATTTAAGATGAAAAGAATGTAGTTTTTAATATGGTTGATTAACAAACTCTCTATGGAAAATGGAAAATATCAGTAAATAAAGAAATACAAATTACGTTTCACAATTTTTATTTTCCACGAAAGAGCTTTACAGCTTTTCAACAATAGCAATAACCAAGAAACAATACTAACTTCCCTGATATGGTTTTTTGGCGCCCAGGAACAAAAATTTGGGGCGCCTTCGGCGCCCCAAATAGACACTTGATGGGCCGATTGAGCGCCCATCACGGGTGGCACCCTGGCGCTTTTGGGGGCGCCCGGTTGCGGGTGACACCCGCCGGACCGCGAACTTATTCCATGTCCGAATAATGCATTTGGGGGTCCCCACAAAATTTTCCGAGATACAGATGTGCGGGAAACTTTTCAAAAACGGCACCCACCCTTTGGCTTTGTATACCCCAACCTGACCTTCGCCTATTTGGACCTTCGCCTTCGCTTGATTGGTGGCACCCCATGAGAATGTTAATTACAAAAACATATTTAATTTTGCATACTTTTTCCTAAAAATGCCCACAATATGTAATAATAATTATTATGCCGCCCATGTTTATAGTCACTTTAACGATAAAAGTCGAATTACAGAACCATCAAAAAGAATTTATATGGTAATTATCAGCATAGTTTATGGAACCCTGAGTATTTTTTTAGGCCATTAGTATTTTTCTGTATATCTATTGTTTTTTTGCCGAATAAATGTTGATTTTGTAAATGTGTTTTGTAAATTATGGGAAATATTTGTGGTAAAAGTAAGTATTTTGGAGTAAAAGAGTTCAAATAAAAGCTAATAAGATTTACCCTGTTGTGTGGGGCCCGCTGTCCTTCGGGAAATCTCTCAATATTTTTGAATAAGTCCGTTTGCAAAAGATCTTGAAGGGAATTTATAGCCGAACTTGCGTGTTCCAAGTGTTTTCCTGAAAGTTCGTATCCATCTGGAATGAAAGGTTCATTCAATAAATCCAGGAGACGGGACATTCCATCTAAAGTTTTCTGTTGAATGGCCGGGTTACTCTTATTTATGCGGGTTCCAGCTTTGCTCCCCCTGCTTTCAGGAGTTCCCGGAGCAGATATGTATTCATGTAGACTTGTTGCCACTATAATTTTTTCTTGCAAAACCTGGATATTATTCGATGCTGTCAGATTGTAAAAATCTATAGGCAAATCTTGGACAATAACTGATTTTAAAGCTCTTGGTTTCTTCATAATCGAAGAATGTTCCCCGTAATTACGTTCAATTACTGTGTTCGGATAGGAAGTTACGGACTCATCGTTAGTGAGCAATAATTCGGAAGAACTGCTGCTGGAATTCTTTAAGGAACTCATCGTAATATAACTCCTTTGATCTGATCTTACCGAACCTACATTTGGATGGAGACTCGTTTTGCTCGCAGTTGACAACTCACGTTCTCCAGGATTATCAATATCCGAGTTTCCACTGACAGGGTACAACTGCTCGAAATCTTTTCTTTGCTTCGGTGGAAAATTTTTCTTCCTGAAGGGAACTGACGAGCGGGTGTGGGAAACGGCTTTCGAAATTCGGGGGCCTGTCACCAAATGAACTTTGGGCTGATTTGGATTCGGATAGAAGGCTTCGTGGTACTCGTGTGCGTGGCATACTGCAGCTAATGCGTCGCCCAAACTCTTATATTCGACGTATGGGTAAGGATTTACAAGACTGTTAAAATAGTTAGCGTCCGATTCAATTACACTGTCGTAGTTTCGAGATGTAGATTTTCTCAATGAGCGTAATTGGTCCATGTTTTTCAAATTACTAATGAGTTAAAGAAGTATCTTCCCTATAAGTCTGAAAATTATATGCCAATAAAAAAATTTGAAGGTGAAAGTTCAAAAAATTATAAATTTTATGCAAAAACGAAAAATCTGCCAAATGTTGGATACAATTTCATTTCCTTTATTTA
This sequence comes from Tomocerus mixtus, assembly GCA_034694165.1. Lineage (NCBI taxonomy): Eukaryota > Metazoa > Arthropoda > Collembola > Entomobryomorpha > Tomoceridae > Tomocerus > Tomocerus mixtus. The sequence goes on along the minus strand of JAQFYC010001497.1, from coordinate 8,694 downwards.
TTCGCAATATCAGCTTTATTGCAGCATTTTATTATTTACAACAAATATCATAATATTTAACTAAAATAGGCCAACCGTTTCCAAAGTTTCCAATATCATCAATTTGGAAAAATTACATGCAAAAATGTCATAAATGATTTTGCAACACACAGAAGCATCAATTTTGGAAGTTTAGAAGACTTACTAAAATGCTCCCTAGCATCCCTGACCCATCCACTAGGAATAAAATGAATTCTCTAAACTATTTTCCTCACCAGGTATCCCATATTACACATACATACTAAATTATAACGTTTATTTGAGTGAAAGAGTCTCTTATTGTTGCATGGACAGTAAAACTCGTAATTTCATCCAATAATGCCTTTAACTTTTGAGACTTTAAGACAGAGCTTTAGGTTCCTATCCCAAATTTTATTTTCCGGGCACTTTGGTTTTGGGGTGCTTGGTACAATAGCCTCGCCCATATTGTTTGTCCGATTTTTCTTTTGGTGAAAGTGATCCAAGAACATAGGGTTTCGTCGCCTAGTTCCCCCCTGTGCTCTATCACTGTGTCTTCTGTATCCGTAATAATTATTACCTTGAGGGTGGTTTAGAGCTTTCGGAGAATTTGGTTCCATTATTGCGCTTTCATAGTGGAAGACGACAGGCTGAAATTCCCCAGCGTCAGCGTCAGTATTAGGTATTCTGCTATTTTCTTTGTCTGCAACTGATAAAGTGACGACGATGGTCCCTAGTATTATGATCAGCCATGTTTGTCGTAATTTTGACATTTTGCTGAAGTTATTGGCGATCTGTTCCTACTTATGTACGAGTAGTAATCTTATTAGGATGGATGCAAATAAAGTTATGAATTATGAACAATAAAATTATTAAAATATGATGCTAACTTACGTGAATGCAAGGGATTGAACATGAAGTAGAGACTTTTTGTAAATATCTTTTTAACTTTTAAAGAAAATGCAACTCCTTTAGATCAGCTTTGACCCTAAGCAGGAATATAGCTACAATAAATGTGGATTCTATCTGTATATAAACTTAATGTGAAATTGGGAATATACGTAAGTAATTAATTGGTCATTATCTTGGTTTTATAATTAAGAAGTTCATGGAAGGAGTTTTGCTTGGATTTTTTATCCGCAGAGTGTACATATAGGTATATAGAATAAAAAGTTAGCTATTTAGAATATATAAGAAATATAAAGAGGTCATTAATACTATCTGTGACCTGCCATGCCATGATATCTATTTTCAACAAAAATACGTAAAGGAGTTGTTCGTAATTTGGTTAGTGGTTTTCCGTCCGCTTCTCAGCATCAAACATACTTAGTATTTCTACTAATCTACCTACTACATGCAATTATTTATTTTTGTGCAGTATGGCTAGAGTATAGCATTATGTAAATATATGTCACTTAATTCTAATATACTAAAAGCTCAATAATTTAATCCTCATACACAGCAGGAGTAAATTAAGAACAGCATACCAAAAATATTTCCGAATGCAATTCAATTTTAACAAGTGAAAATACAAAATTGGTTCAACTGCATATTTGCTTTGCATATTGATGGAAGCAATAATTTGCTTTATTTATTTAGGATAGTAGGATATTATATCAGTACTATATAGTATACAGTTATACACGTTTATACCACAATTAGTACACATAATATACTGTACGGATACACCATAGGTAATGAGTTTTCAGAAATAACATTGTACGAACCAGGAAAGGAAGTAACTAATAATAATTCATTTAGCGCATATTTTATGACCTTATTTATTAATTTATGTCATTAAAATCAATTTAAAAAAAAATGAGACTGAAATTTTTATAATTTTGTACAAAAAATCTGTACAAAATTATTGTGTAACTTCAGGTACATGTTTTGTATGACCCCGACAAGATTCCTAAAGCAGAATATGCACAGCACTTACGTCTAAAAAGAACGTCTGCGACGCAAATCGATTTTAATGGCAGTTTTAATTTTCATGCACATTTCCGTGTTTTCATCCCATTTCTCGTCTTTACTGCAACATTTCTCCTTTTGGCACCCTGAAGGGAGAAGTGCCTCTCCAAAGTTTCCTTTTGAATTTCCATTTTTTGATTTTGTCAATCCATTCTTCTTGAAAAATGGATTTCTTTTCGGGGGTCGGGGTGTAGATTTAAGTATTAATTCGGGTTCGCTGGTTGGAGACATGTATTTGTTTCCAAATCTTCCCCCGCTCCTATGGTTCTTGTGATCGATGTAATTGTCAGGAAATTCAACATCCAGTGAATTCGGATTTATTGGAGAGTTCAGTTTTGATGGCGAGTACCATTTTGGAATTTTATAAGATTGGTACATTCCAGGGGGCGTACGCCTTTGGTACTTATGCGGATAGTTATGTAGGGATCCTTCAGGATTGTAGATCGATGAAAATGTCTGGACACACGAAGATGCCATAAGGAAGACGCATAGAACAATTACTTTTGCCATAAGCATCATTATAATCTGTAACAAAGAACCAGAATACAGACATGGAATGCAAAATACAAGTATGTAGAATTAGTGGAATAAATAGAAAAAAAATTTCATCCCTAATCATCGAACTTTTCAAAAAGTGAAATTAATGCATGGCATTTGCTCAATTTTGTATACGCAAAATTGAAATGAACGAAGTGTACCGTCAATCATTTCAATTCATTTCCCTTAATTAGCATACATTATTGTACGTTAGTTTATTTATCCATTGTTTTCAATAATTCTTTATTTAATTAATTTCAGCTTTGCTGGAAAGTGAAATTAATCTGATTAATTTTTTAATTTGCATATTGATATATTGATCTAAATCATAACGTATACTGATTTCACATTTTTTTAAAAAATATTTACTGTTTCTTATCATAAATAAATATATTATGCATTTTTATAACCTTGAATTTTACAAGATAATAATTATATCAGTATATAACTACTAACACTGCTAACATTTGTATTTTTATTTTTTACACATGTAGTATATATGTAAATACATATCTAATATTATTTATATATATAGGTACTCACAGTTAGTTAATTTCCTTATTTTTTGTTAATTAGTACTTGTTCTCTCGTGAATTTCGTGTCTACAGTATTTATAGTAACTTTGTCTATGGATCAAAAACTTATTGAAATTGGAAACCGCCCGCCCTGTACGACTGTGAAGTTATGTTAAGCCAAATATCTTACGTCTTACGAATATGAAGTTTTAAGACATTTGCATTTCAAAATGCAAATCTAAATAGAAAGGTGCAACAATAATACGATAATTATTATATGATATTGATAAGGCTTCTTTCTTTATTGCATTGCAAACGTGGCCGATATGAAGCATTTGTAGGTATCACGAAGATTTATATGCAAATAAATATAAAAAACATAGATATATAAGGTATGTATCCAAAATTGTAATACTAAAGTATGTAGTAAAATCATATGCGCTGGATATGTAAGGAAAAATCTGATGTAAATAAAATACCGAACAGCAGGCCCCACTTCAGGTTAATATGTATTAAGTATGTGGTCCGTAAGCAGGTATGTATGTACTTTTCTACCACACATCCGGGAAATAATTATTGACCCTTTTAAAAACTGACTAAACACAAATGCCTTTCTGCAAACAGAAATATGTTTATTTGTGTATTTCCAGTTATTTATTTGGTTCTTGATCTCGATTCGTCACGAAAGCGGTTTCACCTCGATTCTTCTTAACCTTCATATCTAGAAGCGAAAATGTTTAGAAAAATTTGTCTTGATCTCACATGCATTATTTGTAACGCTGTAATTTCGAAAACTGTAAATTCATATCGGGGAGATTGAGATTGCACAGGGAAGCTCTCATAATGTAATTTTCCTCGCCGTTCTGGTGAGATGTGTTGAATGAGGACTTTGAGGACCAGTGGGACGGGGATGGGGTAAATTTAGTGAGACGATATAATCATGATGCTAAAGAGATATAGTTTTCAAAATATGTTTTAAAGCCAAGTGAGGCCTCAAATTCAAACTGAACTGACAAACTGCAATATTTCAAAATATACGCATAGTACGTTAATTATGGATATTTTTATTTTGTTAAAGTATATGAAAATTAATAGTAGTTAATGCGAGAGAGATACTGAAATGACGATTAAGGTTATTTCTTGTTACACTTACACGAAAATGTTACATTATTTGCACGATATACTGATAGTAGAGATCCACATATTTTTCAAATGTCATTAGTAAAAACATTTTATTAAACGGTTAAGAGGCAACTTCATCTATTTGACATTTTACAAAATAGAATATAAACAAACCATAAATTCCAAATTATTTGCAGGATATGCCATTTTTTGCCTTTATAAATTAGTTGTAGTAGGGGTTTTTTTCCACCTCAATCAGACGGACCACTAGATTGTAGCCTCTTCTAGACGAGTATGTCTCTTGTTTGGCTTCGCTCACACGAAGTTTTCCCCCCATGAAATCTATGCCATTTAGCACCCAAATCAAGCGACCTACATCTTCCGAATTTGTAAATCGAATGAAGCAAAATCCCCTGCGAAGTAAAGAAGAATGGTCTGAGGAGTAACTCGTTTCCCGATCCCGAGGTAAAACAATTTTGAAGTCAGTAAATGCATGACTTCTTAAGAGTGCATCAATATCTTCTTCACTCACTTCGCTTCTGGGTTCGAAACCAAAATATGCAGTGTTCATGGCTGGCAAACAATCTAAATCGTTTAAAAATAATAATTAGCATTACTAGTTTTTTAGGCCTACAATAACGAATTTGTAATCCATCGTAATTTGGCTGGAGTGACGAACATGGGTTTTAAAGGACCATGCTACTTATTTAATTTGCACACGTATTTTTTCGGTGCAAAAATATTTTATTGGGGCTGAATAATTCACAGGTTGGCGCACCATTTTATTGGGATGGGTAATATTTCCAGAGTTGGGCTAATTGGGCAGACATTTTAGAGTTGATAGCCAACAACCAAAATAATACAATCATTTACCGAATAAACAAACATCTTTGGATGTTTAGGTAGATACTGATATAATATTTTCCAATCAATGAGAGTAGTAGTGTCAGCATCAGTTTTATTAGTTTGTATAGTTATTGTACCACTTTTTTAATGCAATAAAACTATAACTTATACATACACATACCTTACCTGTTGTAAATAGCCAATAAATGCCCAGCAGTCCAGCCAGCCCAAGTTTTGTCCGAACTGTCAAAATACTAATGACTAATTACTTTGTCGACCTTACAATAACTTATACTTGACTTAATTTATAAAAGTAATATGAACGAACTAACAAGTGGCGATGGCGATGTATGATTTGGGGGGCTTCCTGTTCTACGTCCGCACGTCCACGCAAAAATATAAATATATGATTTTTGATATGATTTGGCAATACTCAGATAGTCAATGGCGTTTACTTGTAAACAGGCAAAATATAAATAAATCTTTACCGGACCTGACCCTAAAGTATGAATCTTTAATATGAATGCATTATAGAAATAGAAATACATAGAGAAAGTTATACACGCTAAACACTGCTTAATGCTTGCAGCTTCTGCGAAACCTAATATACATTCAAAGTCTATGGGGAAACCGTAAAATGGCCTCCTTCATTCACTATGCATAATTCCATCCTTTCTTTTGGAGGCCTTTTTACGGTTTACCAAAAGTTTCAAAATGTTTAGCGTGTATAACTTTCTCCAAGCATTTCTTTAATGCATCCATAAAGACTCAATCTCTGTATATAACAATAATCTCTGGTTTGGATAACGATCGATTACCGACATGATAATTGGTTGCCTTTACTGGCCTTTAATATTGAATGTGTCTGCTCAGTGCGGTCGATTTAATATTTTCATTTCAATAAATTCCAAAAATTCCATCTACTTGTAGAAAATAATAAACCATTGTAAAACGGATGTAAAAAAGTGGTGAAACAGAATTATGTGATGTAGTAGTTTGATTATGTAGGTATTTAATTTTACTTGTGCTAAAATATTACAAAAGTATTACAAACATTTTATATTAAATAATTTATACTGACATATTTTACTGATACAATCTGTATTTAAGACACTGAAAAATAATTCTGAAATGGAACGAATGATTAAGGCAAACTCAGAAATAATTGGGAAATTATTATACTACAATAGTTTTATCACTATATACTTTCTCACTACTACTCACCTCAACAGAGAAAGAGTGCAACGTGCAACTGCAAATTGATTAGTAAAACAGAGATTTGAAGAGAGAGTTAAAAATCCATTGAAGTTACAATAAAAGTCAAAGCTTTATTTCTTTATTGGAAATTCATCTACTTATTCTTAAACGGATTAATGAACTACCTCAGTTACTTACCTATACAAACACATGGGGCAGTTATAGCTAAAGATTAAGATAATTAAGGTATGAAAAATTCGTCGAAATTTTAGCCATTTAAATTCACTTTAATTGAACTTCGCTTCTCGCACTTTTTGAGCTTCGGATTCCACTTTTCTCTACCTTTACAGCATTGTTGTTTTTGGCAATCATTTGGGGAAAGTGCGTTTGCGAAACTACTTCGTGGACTTTCACCCTCTTCCCTTTGCCTTTCTTTGAAAAAGGGATTCTGTTTTCTGGGAATATTTCCCTTATTATCTTCACCAGGATAAAATGTAGGTGTCTCGTGCTGTATAATACGACTCGATGGTGCCCATCCGCCAGCATTAGTATGCACTGTAAATTGAGGATCCGGTGAGTATGTTTGCCATTCAGCTTCTCGATTGTATGGAAAGTATCCAGGTTGTTGCCTGTTAAAATATTGATCACTTACATTACAACCAATACCAAATCATTATCATTGTATTTTTTGAAAAATTTATTGCCAAGATCAAACCATATCAGAATAAAGTTATTTAATATTTTAGTTATAATTTCAGTACACGCAATAAATTATAGGATTTAAGATTTTTATACGAATGATTTTCTGCATTGTACAGACAATTAAAATAAAAAATTTCAAGAAAAATTAAGAATCTGCATATTACATGAAGCAATATCTAAATTGTATTGACTAAAAAACGTTAATGAGAAATTGCTGATGACCAATCTCTTTAACCAAATGACTGAAATATCTACCGATAAATTGAAGCTATTTACATTGCCATATTTAAAGATAATTGGGAGAATAGCTTGCTTTATATTTAGTGAAATAATTTACGGGGAACTGTTGGGATATTGATACCCACCTGTTGCTATTGTAGATATAGGGATTTGGATGAGTGTAGTAATTGTAATTGTAAGGTAACAATGAAGGGTACCATTGCTGCGACGTGCTGAGGGTAGATATGGCTATAAGCCACAGAGCCACTATAGGAAAAATCAAAAATGATCTTCCCATGATCTGTAATTGACAAAAACGTTTAAATATTTTGTGTTTTATGAAGGATTCTGCAGATTTAGTAGCTCCGAATTCATTAAGAAAATTTTGTACGCAAAAAAAATTGTGGACTGTCACATCTTTGCATTTTTTAATAAATTCGAACTAAAAATTAATAAAAATTATTTTTAAAATTATTAGTAGTTATTAATTTTTTTAAGTTCCTATATAAAATAAAAAATCTTAATTGCTTTCATTTCACTCCAAGTTAATGAACCTCCGAACATCTTAAGGTATTAATCCCTAATGAAATCACTACAGAATATTGATGATAACATAACAATAGAAAGGATTGCTCACGTTTACAAATATAATACTAATTGAGCGATTAATTTTTATATTTTACATACTTAGATATATAGGATATTTTTAGATAATAATAATAAATAAAAATGATTTGACTCACGCGAATTTGTATTTTTTATTTTTGTCTATTTTCACAGTCCATGCAGCAATTAAAAGTTTTAATCTTCCAAGCCAAATCGTGTTACAAGTCTGTACTTACGTTAATTAGTGCATATGAATGCAATACTGTTGACTATATATATCTACTTACGTAAAATATTTTCTAAATCCATTCAAACACTCGAAATGCCTTGAACAATATATATGTTACATCGGCAAGGTAAAATATTAATTATATAATTCTATTTAGTGCAGATTTGATTTGGTGGCTTTAATTTTATTATCTTGGTAATAAGTGCTGCACACACACAACCCAAAGTTCGCATAATACTCAATGACCCAGACCACATCCAGGAAGGAAATATCCATGATATAAGATTTGATGTTGTACAAATTAACGCTACAAAGAAATTTTCTCAGAATTAAATGAACTTTTGATTAGCTAATTACTTTATGGTCTTATGAAATTAACTAATAGTATAATTGGTTAGATAAAGATGCCAATATTTCAGCCAACATAATTTTACATTTTATTACTACATATATCAATACATTCGTACCTTATAATGAACCACATTATAATTATGTATTATAATTGACAATTATTTTACATACCTAAAGGAAATATAGTACTAAATTTTAAATGAACGAGTATTATAGTACTGTACGAATACAAAGATGTTGTGAAAAATGAATGAAAACTTTTCTTAATATTTTGTAAAGAATTAAAAATTAATTTTACCCTTAAATTATCATTACTAGCTATTTAATATTGGCTTATATTTAATGGCACCATATAAAAACTTATTTTGCCATAACTTTTTAGACTTATTTTACCATAACTTT
>JAQFYC010001496.1:0-33664 GCA_034694165.1 Tomocerus mixtus | reverse complement strand
GTTGCGACAACAATCTAGAAAGTTATATGGAAGGGGAAAGTTGCTGTGGTGATTTCGCTGAATCACAAATCAAATTCCTTGAAGAGCTGCTTGTTACCGTTCCAGTCGTTGGAGAACTGGATATGAAAGATTTACGTGGACCCGTTGATAGCCAAAATCTAACCCTCGCGGAGAAAAATGTTGACAACACGATGGAAATGCCTACAAGTGATGCAGAATTCACAGAGGAGCAAGTGTATTCAAAAATCCTATCTTTGGAGGGGGAAAGAAATTCACCAAGTGAAGAAACGGATCAGAAATTAACAACTTTGAAGTATGATCGCGATATAAAGCTTCATTGTTCAGAGCTAATGAGATGTGATGTTGAAACGCTAGTTTTAGAACATGAAAATTTGAAAAGAACTGATCCTGAAACAATCCAGACTGAAATTGCAGAGCGGATCTGTGATAGGAAAGAGAGAAAAGAATCTGGCAACGAAAAGGATGAAATGGCAAGTGCAATAACCTGTGTCCCCATTCGAGGCAACGGAATCAGGACCGAAAATCTGCCAAAATCTTTGGATTATGACAAAAGGAGTAAGCTTGATGTAGATTCTGAATGGAATAGGAGGCTTATGTCCAAAAACCTAGCGGATCATTTCTGGAGCAGATGGATCAAGAAGTTACTACCCAATTTGTTAATGTGGACGAGCGAAACCCCTCGGATGTCAACCCAATTAGTGATCAATCCGTAGATTTCTCACGGGGTGGAGTATGTTCTTGATATATGAGTGCTATGGATACGATTAGGGATAGAATTATTACTTGTTTATAATTATTGAAAGATAAATGGATGATAGAATTGTGAAAGTTAGTGAGTCTTGCTAGTAATTACGTTGATGTCACACGTACCGGAAAAGTACGTATTTGTATTGATGTCAACTTATAATAAAAGTATTAATGTTATCCACTGATGTCCACAGAAGTCATAATTGTCATTGAATTGTAAACAGGTATCTTGACAGCGTTACCCTCAGGGATATACAAGGAACCCGAAATAAAAAACAAAATTAAAATCGGTTCTAGATTTTTGAAATTATCATTGATATACTGAAACTTTAAAATTAAAATTTTTTTTTTGAAATACAAATCTGGCATTGTTTCAGAGGCCAGAAATAATAAGCCCTATGACCCCCATTTTTTATCGAGTTATGAGCGATAGATATATAGTGGAGATGGAGTCGAAATGTAAAGGACTACTAGCCAACCTTAATACACAATGTTTATGTTTAACTTGTAATCTATATTGTAATGTTATTGGCAGCGACTACATAATAATATTACTTTTAATTTATATTTTCTATTATGAAGTTTTGCTTGGAAAAGATATTTATGAAAAGTTAAAATAAGAATAACAACGTGGTTTGCACTTAGCTGCTATGTATGTATTATTTTACATGACTGAGTCAATATCAATTAACAATATCAATCAAGGTCATCGCTTCGGCTATTAGTCCCCGGCGTGTCGCTTTAAATATTTTACCGACTTTGGAAATGTTACTTTATTGCAATTTGATTTAATTATTATGCTAACTAAAAATATTAATCAACTAATTACATTTTTATCTCTAAATATTGGGATTACCTGAATATAAATAATTCTCTAAATATTACCTGCGTAATTATTCCAGCGTCATAAGCATTCTGTTAGGTACCGTTTCCGCCATAAATTTGCAGTATTTTATTTAAAATTTAAATTACTGTCAATGAATGGAAACTAGGAGCTTCACTTTCTATAATTCATGCCTGCCATTATTTTATTAGGTAGTTTGGCACACCACCCGACGTGGAATTTTTATCGGTGGCACTGTGAATTTTGCATTTATTTTTGTTACTTTGAAATATTATACTGTTTTTACATATTGTAGATTTGAGAAATAACTGAAAATCATCAGAAAAGGACTTTACTACCGTGTGTAAAATGATACCACTGAAAATAATATCTCTCACAATTATTGTATGGTCTGGAGCAAATGAAGGTGCGTGTTTTGCTGAACAAGCAGGCGAAACAAACACGCCCCCTCAGACTGAACAATACCGAATGCATTACTATACAAAGGAGAATCCAAATGTAGCTCAAAACAGTTACATGAGAGATGGGAAGATTCAACCAGACGATAATTTGAAAACCGTGTTCATCATACATGGATATTCTACCAAAAGTCTAGAGAATCCCGAGATGATAAAAATACCCTTTTTGAAACGCGAAGCGATGTTGGAAAAGTTATAATCGTAGACTGGAGAGCTCTTCCTTTTAATATGGCTGACCACCCAACATTAGAATCGATAAAAGAGAGTATACAAAAACAAGATACGTCGAATCGTGCAACTTTACAGGTATCGAATCGATTCTTCCTTAACTACAACGATGTTGCCAAGAACAATGTTCCAAGGGTAGCAAGACGCGTTGCAGAAGAAGTGGAATGGTTGATCCAAAATAAAATGACTATACCAGAAAACGTTGAGATGATCGGTCACAGTCTTGGGGCACATATTTCAGGTCAAGCTGGTAGAATTATAGAAAACGATGGTTTTGGGCAAATTGGATTAATTACAGGTAAGGGATCGAGTATTAATAAAATATGTAGGTATTTAAATTAATATAAATTTAATTTATGGTAAAGGGCAATGCATATGATTTTTATGTACAGCTTTAGATCCAGCGAAACCCGGGTTTGAAAATTCGGAAATGGCCGTTCGTCGGGGTGATGCTCTTCAATTGATTGCCCTACATGCAAATACAAACAAATTGGGACTGAGTGAGTGGGGATATTGGGGACGTAGATATTTATGTTAATGGTGGGGAGCAACAGAAAGGCTGTTGGAGAATTATTCCGTTATTGCAGGATATTTGCTCTCACAATAAAATATGGGGCCTATATGACGCATCCTTGCGTGGAGTTCCCTTGGTTGACCCTAATGACCCGACACATGGGAGAATTATCAAACAAAGGAAGAATCGTATTAGAGTTAACATTCTCGTATTGGATGTTTCTCCTAGCATGCATCAAAACAACAAAGCCAAAATAAAAGGTCTAGTAGTATCTGCCAATCGATTTGTTGACAGCTTGCCCATTGGTTCTCATTTAGGGGTGATAATCTTTGGATATCATGCACAGACAACATCTCCAATTGTTAATATTAGCAGTGAATCGGTGCGGACCTCGTTGCGTGCCGCTCTTCGCTCTTCCTACTGTTAACACACAAATTGGCGCGACATCTATCGGGTCGGGACTTTTAGCAGCGGCAGACGCTGCTTCAAAATTCCCCGATGTGGGTTTGGGAAACTGCCCTGACATAATATTAATGACAGATGGTGAGGAAAATCGATGCCCGTGCATGGCTGAGGCTCAGCGTAGATTAAATCAACTTTGTTCCCGGGTTACTTGTATTGCACTAGGAGACTACGCAGATCCTAAAATAGAGCGCATGGTCGAACAATCGAATGGGCGCATGTTTACAGTCAGCGGTCACCAAAAGGAGTCCAATATTTACGACAAACTTACACAAAGTTTTACAGAGTCTAGCAATTTTCAATTAGACCCCGATGAGAGGGAAATTCAACTTCCTTTTAAATCGGCGAAAATCGATTCCCACGTGCCTGCAGCATTTTATCTTGATAGTACAATTGGAAAAGACACTTCTTTTACAATTAGCAGTCCGTTTGTCCCACAACTTGAACCTAGGCTCCTCGGCCCGAATAAAGTATCTCTTGGACCTGAAAGCTATACCCTGAAAGAATCAACGAAGGAAATTATTTTCAAAATACCTAAAGCGCTGTCTGGGGAGTGGAAAATGTATTTAAATTCTAAAAAGGAAAATAGATCTCGCAGAGCTGTTAATTTGCAAGAGGAAGACATTCGCATTTTCGTAGCATCAAACCAAATATCATCTGAGCCAGCCATTCGTTTGGAGGGTGCTCTGAGCAACACAACTTTGGAGTATCCCAACCCTGTAAAAATTGAGGCAAACGTCAGACAGGGAGAGCTCCCGATTCTCTACGCTCAAGTTGAAGCGTCTTTAATATCTCCCCAAGGGATTTTAAAAACTGTAAAATTATTGGATAATGGTGTGGGGGCTGATGCAGCTAAGAATGATGGAGTGTACTCAAGATTTGTAACCCACCTTGAAGAGCAAGGTCGTGCTGATTCTTTAGCTCGTTACGAAGTTCTTGTTGTGGCTACCAACCCTTTGAACGAGGCCAAGCTTGATTCCGTTAATGGTCTGAAATCGGTTGGACCTTTTGAGAGATATGCGACTGTTGGCTCAATTAGATCCATTGGGAAGTATATTCCTCCATTACCAAATCGAGTTACTGATTTGAAGGTTTTGTCAATTGACTTGCAAGACAAAACTTGCACTTTGAGGTGGACAGCTTCTGGAAATGAGTCAGATTCTGGAACTGCACATGCATTTTATCTCAGGGCTACTACTGATTACTCTCAAGCGGACCGAAACGACACTGAACTGCTTTTGATGGAATCAAATCCCAAAAACCTGGTTGAGGGAGGGGAACTCCAAACCGTGGAGGTGAAAATTCCGGACGAGCTCTGGATTAAAGCCACATCCACTGAACCCAGTTTGGCATGGGGCCCTGTTCAAATCTACTTCACTGTTCAGTACCAGGCTGAGAGATACAGTGAGATATCAAATATTGCTCCATCGTATATTCCTGATGATGAAACGACAACCAGTGCTTGCAATATTTTGTGTTGTAGTTTATTTGCTAACTTAGGGGCACTTTTCTTAATATTTTTCGTCAACTTTGCTTCCAGAGCCCCTGTAGCATAAAATTTACAGCATATATAATATACTGACATATCCTCTTGTCTTTAAAGAACAGAACAGCCAATGACTTCATTTAAGGATTTTGTTTAACAATTATAAATACAATAGTACGGTGTTAAGTTACAGATATACCTATAATATAAATTTACATAATATTATGTTTATTATTATGCAACAGCAAGTAATTGAATAGAATGATTTATAAATAATGGTGAATTTAATAATAATTGAACTGATTTACTACTTTATATTTCTTATATCTATTGTAAAGCACAAAAGATGCAATAAAGGCTGGCTGTAGAGAATATACATACCTATATTTTATTTATATATGCAATTAGTAATAACTATCGGCAACTTGCATTTTGCAATCTGACAGATATTAGCTCAATATTAATATTCTATGCATAATAGCAAAATATTTAGATAATTAATATATCCAAAACATTTTATGCATTCATTGATTAAATGTAAATATTCGTAAATTAAATTCCTGGCATATTCAGTTATAATCCATAACGTAAAAGTTTGAGTAATAGCCAGATATAAATTGTATACTACCAGGTCCCAGTTCATAGTAGGATTGTTCTTTGATAATTTCAGGCGTCTATTTGAAATTGGTAGGTTATTTATTGGAGTCAAGTGACTATAGTTTCAGGTATTAGGCAATATCCGGCATTGACGTTGATGCCTAGGCAATACTAGCAAAATTTTAACCCAAATTGCGGTTTTTGGCCCTAAATAAAATGAGTATTGAAACAAAAATTCCTTAATATTGAATTTATCAGATAGATCGAATAATGAAGATTACAGAATGGGCTACCTCAACAATCTGCAATTATAAACACCGCTTTTACATAAGTTTTCAAATGTAAATGTCTGCAAAATATTATTGAATTTTAATTTCAACTCCGTAATTTGGGGAAAATTTTGCTCATTGCCTAGGTGTTAACATTAGTACCGGAGTTTGCTTAATTCCTGCAACAGTGCAACAGTTATGTAGTTCATTTACCAACCACCAAGTAATAAATTAAAACTTTGCATTGCAATCATATTTTTTATATAAGATCACTTTCCAGTACTATAACATGATCATTGCCTTATAACTCGTAGGAAACTTCAGTCACCAGTCGCCATCGTTGTTATGTTACTGCACAGTGGCGCAGTCTTAGAATGGTCAAGGCCAAATTGATGAAGCAGAAGAACCATGATCATGAGATAATGAGTCATGATTTTAATGTTCCATCCAGTCAGATTTTGCAAAGATTGTAATTTGCATTGGTGTAAATTGATGTTGTTCTCCTTACGCTAAGAAAACTTGAGTGTATTGTCAGCTCTGAAACATACAGCATCATAATTTGTCCTTTCTCACGATTGAACAAAATAATATTATATATTATACAGCCTAAGTATTGTTACAATTACTTACACTATACAATATAAATAATAATTATTGGTAGTAATTAATTAATAATATAATTACCAATTAAAATTGTGGTCGGATTTTTGCTTTCCTGGGGTCAACTACCGTCAAATATTTTATCGATTTTATTTTCGATTTCCATTTTAGTTGAACTTTAAAAAGTAAAAAACCCGGTTTTTTAAATTAAAAAATATCGTTTCAATGCGAATCCTTATTTGTATAATTGGTCAGTATACCTTTGTCAACCTATGGTGAGCGGATGATATCCAGAATATATTAATCAGAGAAATTGTGTGATACATTTTTATAGCTCCGATATTTTGCAAATTGTACAATCTTTTCGGTGCAAATCAGACAAAGGAAAATGGACCAAAGGTCAGGTTAAGAATCAAGATAAAAATATTGCCATTTTTCAACTTTGAAAATTTGATTTTGTCATTTGTGGCAATCATTTTTTAATTAAATATGAGGTCAACGTATTTTTTTACCTTTCCAATTCATTACGTGTGAGGAACAAGTTTGAGTTGCCAATCGAAAAATAAAATTTTCCCACATTAACTGCCATTGTTTTGAAATATCCGCTACATGAACTCCATGCCGAAAAAACTAGATGCAAAAAATTGATTTTTTTGGAAGACGAGAGGCAGAAAAAAGTATCAGCATTAAAAAATGTTACTTATTGTCATTGTATCGCCTTGTATTTTCAACCTGGTATTTTATCTGAGCCTTTTACCCATTTTGCCATTACTGATTCTGGCTAAAAGTGGATTTGTTAAATTCGCAAAAAACGGGCTACAAAAATGTACTATAAGATTTTGTCCGATTATTTTGGTTAGATGTCAGCTCATCATAAGCGCGTAAAAGTGTACTCAAATACTAATTTGCACTTACAAAAAATTGAAAATTTAATAATAAATTTTTAAGGTAAAGCAGTCTAATTCCATCGCTGGCAACATCATGCGTCAGAAAATTCTTATGTGTGTGCTGCTCATCCTCGCCAGTTATTGTAAGTGTGGGACGGAGCGAACTAAGAGAATTTGTCTATTTAAATTTAATTATAATTGTAGGTTAACCTTTTGTGAGCTTTTCTCATTTTGCCAATATTTTTGTTTCAGGCGTGGATGTCGCCGTTGGTGATTGGTACACGGACTGTTACATTCCATGTTGTAGAGGGTGTACACGAATGCGAGCTCCAGCAGTTGCTAAAGCTCTATGCTACGCTGCATGCATGGCAACATGCTATTCAAGAGGATGATAGATGATGGCGTCTGAATTTAACAGATTTTTAACATATATATCATTTAACAAGCTATTCTAACGATATACTTTGAACAAATATTCAACAAATACTTTCAAATCCTATTCAATAATGTAATTCTTACATAATATTTTCTTACCTCCTAAGTTAACTATCACAATTTTTAAAAGTTGCTCCAGAAGAATACACACCTTCGTCTGTACTGTACTTTGCATTATGTAATGCGTTACAGCTATACCCAAATGTATGCCACAGAAAAATTTGTAATTTGTCTATACTTTACACTTCCTTAATGCTCAGTAGAATTTCCTCAATTAAATAAACTTAAAAGTTCAAAGTATGTAAAAACTAAGTAGTAAATTGCGTTCGCCAGTTAGACCTGGATATAATTAATACATCACCTGTAGGCCCATACTTAAACTTTTTAAATCTGTCACTCATACTTTCATAAATGACCAATTTGTCAAGTTATGTTACTATTACACCCAATTTATACCCTTAATGACAATATTATCAAAAAACCTATCTGTATGTTAAATCCAAATATGAAAAATGTACCGTAAAACACGTAACCAATGAAACTTATTTGGATGTAGATGATTAATAACTTACCAGGGCTCTAAAAAGTAAAATATACACAATTAAAAATTAATTAATGTTAAAAATTTATAGGGGTCAACTAAACAATGAGGCTTGATAAAGTATATGACATAACATTACAAGTTGTCAGAAATATTGGTTTATCCAATTATGGAGCTGGTATCCTTTATGTGAATGATGTATTGTATGTATTTTGGGGCGTTTGACTATCCTATAGATAAAGATAGCCAAAACAAACCGACCAGTCCTTATTACAGGACCATTTCAGTCGACTTACGTCCCCCGTACAGCTTTACTTGGATATGTGAATGATACATCTATCTGTCTGTAGGCACGATAATTCAAAATCGCATTGAGATATCGTCTTCAAATTTTAAGAGTATCCTATTGGGGCATATTTCTACCATATAGTGCAACTTTATCTTTTATCCTTTTTATCATCAGATAAATAATTCTCTAAAAATTCTCATTTTGTCTACAACCACTTAAATGGAAGGTTACCTTATAAAGACAATGGAAAGTAGGTCCAACGTCGTCAATTTATTTCCCGTACGTCATAGACATCAAAATTACCATCAAGATTTGTCATATTTGGGGGCAAATGTTCAGTGTTCAGTTTTTGGTTACATACAAACCTGTCTTTTTAATGTTAAAAAGACAATGTAATGACAATTGGAGACGACGTGAAAATCATTTAATTTTACAATTTATTGTACATCTTTTAATTCTCATTTACTACATTTATTATATCAGAATTTGCCATGGTTTATTATAATAGGGAAACAACATTCGTCACGTAAAATCCACATGCATTGGACATGATATTGCAGTTAGCTTATTATAACTCCGTCATGGCCAATTGTTATCTTTATCGTAGCAAAAATGTTTCATCTGACTATAAGTCCTTGACCATCCTTTTGCTTGTGCAATAGTAATACGATATGGTAAATACGCAGGTAATCATTTTACCCTGTCGAACATAGTATATATTATGCCTATTGAACTTCTGAGTGAGTTGTAATTTGCATTGCCACGAAATAGCTATTGGAGTAAAAATATTTGTTGGTCTATTGTATCAATCAATATTACGCTGAATAACTCATAGCCCAGCAAATGCTAAAAGTTGGCATTGCAGATAAATACATAATAATTATTTAAGTAGTATACTTACAACAATTCAAGTTATATTTATTAATATTACCAACATTCAATTTATTTGTATTCAAAGAAAAACTACATAAATAATATAGCTTTTAGTCTAACATAAGTAATTGATATACAGAAATGGCGTCGTCGGAATCGAAATCAATTGAGTGCCCAATTTGCTTCGAAATACCATCCCCACCCATCTATCAATGTTGCAATGGACATATCGTTTGCTCAGTCTGCTTACCAAAAATAGCAAATTGTGGGATCTGCCGGGAAACAATGCCAAGTAAACCGATTCGCTGTTTAATAGCAGAACAGTTTGCAGAGACAATTGCAAAATTTGAAAGATCAGATACAAAATCTGAGAGGTGAGCTCTGAATACTACTATAGTATCATAGGCAATTAAAATCAAAATGTTAGTAAATAATATAGTAAACGCTAACATTACTCAAGTACCTTGCCACATTTAGTTGCCAAAACTACTGCGGTTTGCTGGGCTTGAGCGAAATCCTTGATTGCCATGAAAAAATAACTCAGGACGATATTGTGTCCCATATGGAAGATCATTTACTTAATGGCGTAAAAGGTCGTTGTGCGGATATCTGTCAGGAATTGGAGGATTTAGTAAATCCGCAAACTTGGTTTCCTGTCTATTTTGAAGCTTTTGAAAAAATATTTTTTCTTCTGTCTGGCACCGAGAATATTTCCCCGTCCAACTCTGACAAACAAATATTTTGGAAGTGTGTCGTCAGTGGAAATTCTGATACAGCCAAGGATTTTTGTGTCCACTTCACGTTAACCAACAGAAAAAATGTAATAAAAATAGTTGTTCAACTTGAATTAATGCAATTGTAATTACATTACTATGATTAAGGGTGAATAGCTGAAGCTGAATAGCGTAAAAGTTATTTGCGAGGCATTGCAAAAAATCATACGCAAAAGAATACTTTATTTTCAGGATCTAAAATCTATCTTCATGGCTCCTGTTGCAAGCGTTGAGGATATGACGGCGTCTGAAAAACACCGCTTTACCCAAACAATTCAATTTGTAAGAGAATTTATGGGAATAAGAACGAATTCAAAGAAAATGGATTGGACTATCCGCTCTCAGATTGTAAGGAAGTCGACGTCGGGGAATAAATATTACGAAATAAAAGAATCTGAAAATGTCAAAGTTCCCAAAGTGAAAACATCTTCGTTTTTAGCAAAGAACATCACATATCAAGCACATTCTTCAACTCCAGTTCCACGGAGCATTATTGGTTGGGACATTAAATTATTTTATTCGTATTTCCATCTGATATTTCTTTAATTGAACTATTTACTATGCTAAATATACTAATAATTCTATTTAATTGTGAAGTCCTTATGTCAATTTCAATTTTCATTTTTATTATTTTAGAAAATTCTACGCCAGGACGACCAAAAGTGTTCTTGGACTTGGCATATGACAAAAAATCAATCGGAAGACTTGTAATCGAATTAAGGAATGACATTGTCCCAATTACTACTGAAAATTTTCGAGCTTTGTGCACAGGTGAAAATGGATTTGGCTACAAGGGAAGCGCATTTTATCATGTTTTACCCAATAGTCATATGATTGGAGGAGATATCACAAAAAATGACGGTAATGGAGGGAAGAGTATTTATGGAGAAACGTTTGAAGACGAGAACTTTATTCTAAAACACTCGGAGCGGGGAATTGTTTCAATGGTTAAAAATGGCAAAGCGAATAATTCCAATTTCTTGATCACTTATAAGGAAATGAGTGAATGTGATGGATTATACGTAGTTTTCGGGAAGGTTGTCCAAGGAATGGAGCACATAATTAAACTTGAAAACCTAATAAATGCATTGAAGGGACAGAAGAATAAGAAAACTACTATTACAAATTGTGGGCAATTGTAATTATGTACTGTACTTGTACTGCGAAGCCAAATTATTCATTACTGAATTTTGAAGCACACATTATAGATGTGCACTATATACATAAATCATTATATTTATATAAATTATGACATGACCGCACGGTAAGCTAATTACCTGCACTATTATTACGAACATTGATTGGAAAACCTAACCTACTAATTTATAAATTCATTGGTTGATAGGAAAAACATTAGGTAAAAGGTAGAGGTGTGTAACTATAGTAATGTACTTACTTATAGTGAAGATGTACAGAGAGGTAGATTCTTTTCGACTTTTTCAACATGATTATATTACTTATAAGGAATACAACATCACCTTTCGCTAAATAGGTATTTGAAGAACGAAAATAAATATCAATTTTGTGGTGATAACAATTGGCGATAATATTTTATTAAACTGTATTACTTGCATTTACTAATTATTCTACAGTGTGAAAAGTTACTTGGTATTGGAAATTAACTCTTTGTGTCTCACGAAAACGTGATTGCCAAAAATAAGTATAGTTCATATAACAAATCAATAACTATTATCTACAATGATATATCTAAGTCATCAATTAATAAATACTGTAAAAATATAGCAAAAAGTAAATAATTACAGTTTAAACTTTTTAGCTGACAATTTGTTGTCTGTAGACTTCTTTTTCTTATTTTTGGCTACATCTTTGACATGCGTTTTTACTTGTTCTTGTAGTTTACTGAAAAATGCTTTAGACGATTTCAATTCTTTCTGGTTTATCCTTCCCTTGTCTTCTGCAGTTCTGGATTTCATATTAGATTTTACAACATTATCTGCTAGTTTGATGTTTCGGAGACCGAGGCCTTTCAATTTGGACTTCTCTTCCTGAGCAATGCGTTTTAGCTTCTGTTTTTTCTTCTTCATTCGACGCTCTCGCTTTTTATCAGTACTGGTACGTTCTGCCACTCCTTTAAGCTCTCCTTTAAGTTGTGCTGGAAATAACACAGTATAACAATATTTAAATATTTTATTCAGACATTATGAACTCTTAACTAGCGCCAGCAAACTAATTAATTAGTTCTTCAGAAACGAGGAATTCCAAATTTATATTCAGCATTAATGCTCAGATTGGAAAATTTCATCATAGAACAAATATTGCCAAGCGGCAAATTCAAGCGCTTTTCTCCAAAAAATCAGTTCATTATAAATTAAATTGTACTTACCACTAATTTCTTGAGGTGCTAAAAGTGATGCGTCGCTGACATTAATTGGGGTAACCTCTTCAACGGAAATTGCTGGTGCATCATTGATGTATTTGATTTCCAGGGTGGGCTATAAATACAGCATACACAAATTTTAAAACAATTTAGCAAATGCAAAACTTGTAATACGTTTGATAATTAAATGAAAGTTACCTTTGCTGGTGTGAAATGAAAATTAGAGAGGGTGTCCAACTGTTCAAAAACTTTGTCCATATCCTTTCGAATCTGAATAAACTCTTCGGGTTCTTGATCGTCCTCCGTTATTCCATCCTCTCGCTTCTTTTGTTTTATGTATTCCTGCAATTTATAATAGTGGAAAAACGGTTAAACACTGAATTAATTAAAATCGTTTTAAAAATAACATAGTCGTCAGTCGTAAGGAATTATTTCTAGGAATGCATGTTATCATTAAAATAAACTGAAACCCTAAAAGTTTGTAATTTCATTTTATATTAAAATATAACTTATATACAAGGAAAATATAGGCAAACTTGGTAAACCCAAAATAATGACTAAAACACCAATTCTTCGGCTAATGGCCCTTAAGGCACACCGAAGCAGTGCAGTGTATCAGACCACACGGTTACCCTGTTTCATTTATTTTGAAAATTGTCGACCTTTTACAAGATAAACCTAACTGACATTGTTCAGCATCGCGTAATTATATCGGATACTATCGAATCAACGTTTTATAATTTTACGCATTAAGCGTGTGAAGTGTCATGTCCATATTTTATTATTTTAAGTGTACAATTACTAATTGTAGCAATAATAGCCGTTCATTTGGTTAGGGGTGGCCCCATTTGACTGGGATTTATACATAATGCACCGTAAAATATTACCTGTTCATAGATTTGAGTAAGGCTCATCTTGCTTTTCTCAGCGTCTAGCACCAATCGTTTTTTGAACTCTGAATGATCCTCAATAGGCTTAATTTTCCGCTCTACATCATCCCAGGCTTGATCTTTTATTCTTTGCTTGATTATATCTTCAAGTTTTCTTGTCGTTTCTACTGTGACTTCAGGAGCTGAAACGAAATATAATTAAATAGATATTAAGATACTAAATTAGTTACACAGCAGTCGCCATAAAAATATATAACAACAAACAATTAAATCAGCAACGAGGAATTCCATTATTATTTCATCATAAATAGTAAGCATGGATTGTATCATCATTATTAGAGACATTTTTCAAAATACAACTGCCACAATGTTCTATTTTACCTTGACGGACTAAATGATCGTAAATTAAATGCTCTTCAAGCAACGAATTCTCAGGTCGGCCGACTGCTGTAACTTCTCCTTGCAAATGCCAAGGTTTTGGCTGAAGGGCTTCTTCTTCGATCATGTCAATATTCTCGTCGATCTTTTTCCTTCGTTTTTCAAAATTCGAAAGATTTTCTTCAACTTTACTATCATTGTCTCCTGCTGCAGGCATGTCCCCCTTCTTCCTCCCTAGATCTTGTAAGTCATTGAGTTCTACGTCACTTTCGTCCTCCTCGTCCATATCTTCATCCTCATTTTCCTCTAAATTGAATTTTACAGATTTGGCTAAGTGTAAATCATTGTTTTCTGTTGTCTCGTTGTTTTCCTGTTCATCCAGGGGAGGATCAAAATATTCAGCATAACGATGAAACACTTTTTCGTCGTCTTCCTCATCCTCATCTTCATCATTACTATCAAAAAGATCCACACTACTGTCACTATCTGAACCAGATTCTTCATTGGTTTTCCCTCTCATGTGATTTAGATCCGAGTTCCTGTCTAATGCCATTTGTGACTCCACTTTCTCTAAAAATTCCGTCATTTGTGCTAGGTTGAAAAATTTGTCATCCACAATAGACTTAGAATATTTTTTTTGTATTCGTGGTTTCTTCTTCTGGATTTTCCTTTTAGAATCCTTTTCCGACTCATCTGATGCGCCGTCATTCGCCTGGATATCCTCTTCGAATTCAATATTATCTTGCACAATTTTACGTTTACAGTTTTTATGGGCTAATATTTTTGAAATGGAGGAAACAAGGCTGTCATACAAAACATTGTTTTGGAGTTGAAGTTCTTCCCATACTTGGTCTTCGTCAAAATCCTCTACAATCAACTTTTCTAATGGGTATTCAACTTTTGATATCGTCAGTTTCCGTTGCTTCTTCTTCGTTTTTGATGAACTACTGACGTTATTCAGGCTTAAAAACTTACAAGCCTTTTCTGAAGCCGAAGTTTTCGATGACTTAGTAAAATCGTACAGACCCTTAAGAAGTCCAAGTGCTTTCGCTGAAACTGCAACATTGGAACTGAAATGATTCCAAAAAGTTAAACATATTAATATTCCGGAATTTATCACTCATCACTACAGCAAAGCATTTAACATTTAAAAAATTAACGTTGAATGTTGCATGCTTATTATATGGTAATTTTACTTTTAAATGTAAAATAGCACTTAATTACACTAATGAATAAAAATGGAGTCGCAGTCTGTAATAATTACTATTGTAAATTTTGACTGTTGAATATTTTGGGCTTACCTTAAAAAATCTTCGGGTTTTAGTTGGTTGATTACTTTTTGAATTTCACTTAGAGTGTCGTCCCCACTTTTTCCGCCGCTTGTCATCGTCGATAATTTAACGTAACAGTTCTTTAATTTCATTATTCTGACAAAAACCACAAAAATATCAAACAATTTGGTTTTTGAAATTTACATTTCACAGAGCAGTAATGAGCAGAGCACGTGGATGAATTGTTTTCTTTTCGGATTCATTCGCATTACAAATAGCACGTAGAGTGTAGCACGCAGCACGGATATCTTAAATCATTAAATTGTTGGCGCGTGAGTTTGGTGTCGCTGAAAATAGAATGCCGTTAAGTCCCTTTGTAACCGTTCCTTTGCAGTGGGCTTTTGTAAGCTTTCCTTTTTGGCTCGGGTCGTGTGGCTTTAGCTTATTGCTGTGTTTTTGCTTGCATTCACACTGTACATGCATTTTCATGCATTAAATTAGTTACAATTAGTCTGTAACTATAATAAACCGTGCAAATGGATGTCGCTATGTATCGCCATAATCAAAAAATTAAGGGTTTCTTACTAAACTACCAGTTTTGTTGATAAAAATAGTTTAAATGGCGTATTAGAGACATTTATTACTAATTTCACACAAAATCTCATATTGTCTCATGAATGGGGTAAATTTAGATTCATATTTGGATTCCACTTGCCATATTATATTTCTGTTTAAAAAATAAGTTGGCGTGCCCAGAACTCCATGGGGGGTGCTGCCGATTTGGGTCAAAACACTGACAAAGTTTTGATCTCCTTTTTCGAATTTTAAAAACAGAATTGAAAAATGTTGACGCGTTCGAAAGATAGAGCGTGAACTTTCTTACTGACTGACTGACAGACAGCAATGGTGAAATAATAACGTATATCTGGCGATACATAAATAGTCCGTTGTTGAGATACAATATTATATATTATACTATGCAGTTAAATGTATGGGATTAAATTCGGGAACCTATAAATAATGAAAATTATGCTACCCATAACAAGTTTGAAGAATATAATTGTCAATGATGAAACATGTGTAATGAAATGAAATTCATGCAAGAGAAAGCACAATAAACTATCTATCTGCTTAACCTAACTCCGCAACAGTTGGTTTATGCTTTGACAGATCCGTATTATCTAAAATGATTAACAGATATTTAATCTATTAAAGACTTTAATCCGTATATCTATGCGCACATTTCGGGGAAAAGGAAAACTGTTAAATATAAGTTATAAACGTTTGGCTTAAATGATTCTATCTACTATACACGCATTTATTAGCTTTTAAAATCGAATGCGCTGATGAGTTATTGCTATATTCTACATATTATTATCTCTTTGCTGTCATGCTTTAAATACAGATAGTATTGCAATTACCTACCAGCCGCACTAAGTTAGTTATTCACTTGCTTGACATTCGGAATATATTATTTTCCTTTTTTAATGTTATTATTGTTAAATAAATAGTTAATAGTGCATTAAAGTCGTCTTTCTAGTAAAATACTTAAGAAATCAAAATGCAGTCTTCAGCACCAATAGAACTGGAGTGTCCCATTTGTTTTGAAGTTCCCAGCGCACCAATTTTTCAGTGCAGTAATGGTCACATTGTGTGTTCCGTATGCCTACCATTGATAAATCAGTGTGCCATTTGCCGAGATTATATGCCTGTGAAACCCATAAGATGCGCACTGGCGGAACAGTTTACTGAAAATATCGCAAAACGTGAAAATTCAAACACCAACTTGTCAACGTAAATCAATAGTGTTTTGTAAACCTTAATTAAAGCAATTTCATACATAAGACTATTACTTTATATTTTATTTTGTGTAATTAGAGGAGTTGGATATTGCTCTTTGCTTGGATTGGCAGAGGTCCTCGATTGTAGAGAAAAAATATGCCAGAGTCAAATTTTGTGTCATATGAGAGAACACTTGCTTAATGGAGTAAACGGATGCTGTGCGGATATTAGTCAAGAGATAGATGACTTTACAAACCCTCAAACGTGGTTTCCGGTTTACTTTTCCAGTTTTGGCGAAACATTTTTTATCTTGTGCAGTACCGAAAAGCTCCCTCAATCCACCTCTACACAAATAATTTCGTGGAGATGTGTAATGGCTGGAAATGCATCAATCGCAAATAATTTTTGCATTCAATTATATTTGGAAAACATTAGAAATGTAAAATAATTATGTTTTTTGGTGTTGGGATATTACATTTTCTAAATTACGGAGTAAATACAATAAGAAATTCGCATTTAATTAGTGACATACCAGTATGACTGATCGTGAATATAAAAATTCAAATTTTCATATGATTTAGACTATTTTTTTTTCTTTTCAGAACTACAAATTACAGTTTAGCTGCCCTGTTACAAGCATAGAAAACCCTAACACAAATAATAAATCGAGCTTCGCCATCTTGCTTCAACTTTTAAGAGATTTTAATACAGGATCGAGTACAAGTAAAATTCAATGGACAATCCGGGCTCAGATATTGCAAAACTCTCAAATTGCATCTTCTGGTTTCCAAAGTATGGATGGGGATGTTCCAAAAGTGAAAACATCTTCGTTTACATCAAAAAGTGTGCAGAATCTGACGCCAATTTCTAGTTCTTCTGTGCAGATTGTTGGTTGGTTCAAATACTATTTTCGCCTGCGTAACCAACATGATCATAGGTATACATATATGATTAATACTGATAGCAATGGTTTTTATCTTTCATAGGAAGCCCTAATAATACGTCAAACAACACAAAAGTGTTTATGGACTTGGTATATAACAATGAATCAATCGGAAGACTAGTAATCGAGCTAAGGTACGATGTCGTGCCTCGTACGGCTGAAAATTTTCGTGCACTGTGCACCGGTGAAAAGGGATTTGGCTACAAAGGATCGTCATTTTATCGTGTATTTCCAAATAGTCGCATGATCGGGGGAGATATCACAAGAAACGACGGATCGGGAGGCAAAAGTATTTACGGGGCTACATTTGAAGACGAAAACTTTTCTCTCAAACACGGCGAGAAGGGGATCTTGGCGATGTGTAACTATGGGAAGCCGAATAATAATAGTTCAAAGTTTTTTATCACATTAGGAGCCCGAGAGGATTTGGATGGCAAATCTGTAGTGTTTGGGAAAGTAATCCAGGGGATGGACGTCTTAGATACCCTTGGTGTGCTGATAATATCTTGTAATGGCTTTATTGACAAGAAAACAGTCATATCAAATTGCGGTCAATTATAGTTGGTGTACTACAAAGTATAGCAACAATATAAAATATTTATTTGTTTGTCGAATTATTTGTGATACTTGTTTATTACAGCATTTTAATCAAATAAATGGGTACATATTTATTTAATTTACAGATTTAATCTAACATCGGGGACTATTTACTTACAACTGTAAACCGTTTACGAAAAAATGCTACACATAAAATTTTCCTAATAATGAGACAGTTTATGTCTGAATAAATATATGCTACTGGCTGGAGTAATAAAAGTTAAAATTATCATATCACAGACTCTATTCTACATTACCCGTCCAAGTACTAGTGTGATACATGTATTTTTGCTTTCTAAATAATAATTAGGTATCTCAGTTATACTACAATAGCAAACGTGCATTGAAGTTACCTCCACCTGTTTTTTGATTGATTGTTTGATTGTGTCAATCAATGTGCATTGCTGCGACCAAATATTAACATTACAGTTATCTTCCATAAGCAGTCACTACTAACTAAAAATTAATAACAATAGTACCAAGTACCAATCATCAAAATATAAATTCGTCAAATATCATATGTAATAATGTATAAATAAGTAAGTATGTAACAATTGTTAGTAGTTCATCAATTCCCCTTAACAATGGAATGCTCGCGGATTAACTAAATATTTATCTTGCAGCTAACTATTGTTTGTTTCCAGCTTTTCATTGTTATTATAAATATACCTGGAAAAATAAAGCTAACGGGAGTTCTATTATTTCCGCATTCCATTGTAATTAGTAATTAGCGTAGTTGTATTTATTAATGCTGCTACTACAACATATTAACTGCTTGTGAGAATAAGACAGCACACTATTTGGAACGAACGTAATACAATAGGCTGCTTGACAATAACAGCTAACAATTTCCTAAGTTTATTTTAATATATTTTGTGGTGATCAACTATTGAAAAATCTTTGAGTGAAAAGGTAATCCATTCCATTATCAAAGTAGTAGTAGTAGTAGTAGTAGTACTGACTGGCTTTCTTATAAGTTATTCTGAGGGAAGGCGTACTTTTTTGTTAGCTATGTTAGTCTTTGATTGTTAAACCAAAAGCCGAGTTCTTATTCTGTATACCATTGTTCAGAAGAAAAATTAATACAACCAAGTTTTTAAATGGAAACTATTGTACATATACAAATGTCTAAAGTTGCAAACAAAAGTAATAACTATTGGGGTCAATTTTTCCCTCAAATAATTAGGACAGAGAAAGGGGGGAACGTATAAGTGATATTTCCTATCTTTATTATTATTAGCATTGAGATTAATTGACATTATTGACCTGATAAAAAGATTTTATGTGCAAATAAATTAAATAACTGTCATATTTAAATATCCTTCAATAGAAACTAATTATATTAGCTATTGTACTTACTATTATACTCTCACAAATAGACGCCAAGCAAAGAACAACGTGAAATACTAGTGGGTAATTATAGCTTAATGACAAAACTTTTACTTAATTATTTACCAGTGCCCTCGTGAAAAATCATTGTAAATAATCACAGATTGCGAAGCATTTAAAAAATTATTTTCTTGAGCTTTAGGATTCATGTGGAAACTTATTGGATATAAATCAGAAATGGCGTCGCTATCTACCAGAGCCTTGGACTGTCCCATTTGTTTCGAAGTACCGAACCCACCAATCTTTCAATGCAGTAATGGTCATATTATTTGTTCGAATTGTTTGCCAAAAATTTCCAACTGCGGAATCTGCCGAGATGTTTTGTCGGGAAAGCCTATTCGGAATTTAGTAGCAGAAGAATTAGCAGAAATGGCAAAGCTTGAGCTTTCATGTAATCCGAAATTCAGGTAAAATCAAACTGCAATAAAAGTTGTATATTATGAATTTATCTAACTATATGTATTATATTGGCAATTCTTTAGGGGTGTCAACTATTGTGACTTGCTTGGAGTGGCTGTCGTCCTAGATTGTAGGGAAAAGATATCGAAGAGTGATATTGTGTCCCACATGGAAAAACATTTACTTCCTGGGGTAATTGGGAACAGTGCAGATGTCATTCAGGAATTACAGGACTTCACTAACGAGCAATCTTGGTTCCCTGTCTATTTTGATGCTTATGATGAAATATTTTTTCTTCTGTGCAACACTGAGAAATATTCTCAAACGGACAGCACCACTCAAATTTCGTGGAAATGTGTAATGGTCAGTGACGATCCTAACGAAGCCGAAGATTTTTACGTTCGGCTTACTTTGACCAGCAGGATAAATGTAATTTTGTTAACTTGACATAATACGTTCTTCCTATATGTAAGAAAAAAGGAATATTTTTACAGTAGTTTGAGATTACGGTCTAGGCTGACTGCTTTTTTTGGAATTTTGTAATTTTAGGGTCAAAAAATGCAGTTTATCACACCAATTGCATGTATTGAAGACTCGGAGGCGTCTCCTACTGGAAAATTTAGTTTAACATTAAATGTACCATTCGTTCAGGACTTTTCTACACGAACGGAATCCAAGTTAGAATGGACCATTCGGGTTAATATTGAGAAGGCAGCTCAAAACTTGAATTCTGAATTCCAAAACCAAGAATATTTAAGAGTCCCAAGAGTAAAAACGTATTCGTTTTCAACGAGAGGACAGGAAAAGTTATCAAATTCCATTTTACGGTTCACAGGTTAGACTTAATTAAAGGGATGCAAAAATTAGTTACAATTATCAAAGTCAATAATTTTTTGTTTTCAATATAGATGTATGTGTTTTGTCCATAAACATGTATATCTACTATATATACAATCGTACAATAGTTATCAACGCAACCTGGCGCCCTAGAAATTTGGTCACGTTTACCGTTTTAGTAATTTTACATTTTAGCTGACCATCGGCTTAGAAATGGAAAGCTGGGCCATGTTCCGTTATTTTGAAGAAAATTAAGTATATATATGTCACATTTATTAATGCTGTTGACAACTTTGTAACTATTGTAGGTGTATTGTATGAATATGATAATTTTCTTAACTGTGTCAAATATTTGTTTACAGGAAATCCTACTACTGGAAGACCGAAAGTATTTTTGGATTTAACGTACGAAGACGAGCCAATTGGCAGACTCGTAATTGAATTATTGAATGACATTGTCCCATTCACTGCTGAGAATTTCCGGGCTCTGTGTACTGGAGAAAAGGGATATGGCTACAAAGGGTGTTCAATGTATTACATTGACCCCATGCACTTCATGGCAGGAGGTGATATCACCAAGAACGATGGCACAGGAGGGAAAAGTATTTACGGTGCCAGATTTGCCGACGAAAACTTTACTTTGAGCCACGGTGAGAGAGGAATTGTGACGATGATTAACAGTTTCAAGCCCAATAACAACAGCTCAATGTTCCTTATCACATTGAGGGACTATGAAGAGTTAGACGGAAGATATGTAGCCTTCGGCAGAGTAATTCAGGGGCTGCGACTTGTAAATAATCTCGAGAATCTCATTGCTCCTTACAAGGGTCGCCTCAATACAAAAATTGCTATCTCCAACTGTGGTCAATTGTAGCGCTATGCATCAACTAAACACATTACTTAATTATATATCATTATTAAATTTTTGTAAATTAACTAATAATTAATCTACATAATAAATTATTCTATTAAATCTTAAATAACTAATCAATTAGTAAACTGTGAAAATTATTTCATCAGTTTAATTTTACCCGCCTTTTAGCTACACATTTAAAATTTTGTCAAATGACTTTAATATAGTATAATGCTAAAGATATGCAACCATTAAATTTAAGGAATCAATTATAATTGTATTGCTGGCTAAAAAGTACACTTATGTATACTTACATTATATATTATTTGGCATAATATGGCATGCTTAAAGAAACAGATCCTAATACAATATTTATGTGGAGCTTTAACAGAAGACCACCTAAGTAATCTGTAGCTGATAACCAAGTTCAAATATCTACTTAGTAATCATCAACTGTAAACAATTTATCTTTCGGCATGTTTTGTAATCTACCGTTGTCATACTATTACAGAGATGATTCCTCTCCAATATATCTTTCCATATTATAATATGTTGATCATACTTAATACGAATTTAACTCTTACTTTTGTCGTAAAGTAATTAGATAAAGATAACATTTATTATCAACAATTAGCAATTGAGTATTAAGTAATGTAGCCAATATAATACATTTGAAATGGATTTATTGTACCACGAACATTCGACTTTCGAGGAAATTGAACGTTACCCAGAAATCTTAGCCATCAATCTTGTTGACTAAGTTTATTAAATGTAAGTATGTATGTGTTTTAAGAAGGTTTCAATTATATTGAATCACACTACCAATACACATAGTTTTACTTCATTAAATGTCTACGTATAAATATTTCGATAGTAATCCTCTTACAAGATCATTAGAGAAAATGGTTCTGCATTATTATTACATACTACATAAATCTCACGCCTAAACATATTTATATTATTTAATATTGTGCCCCTCTTCCCAAGTACCGTGGATTTTATATGGAGTATTCATGGTATGACTAAGTGGACCGATAACCATTATTTTGTTGTTTATTTCGGCGTAAGATTCATTAAGATATGAAAAGTTTTACAAAATGTATTTCATACTATGCATATTATGTCATGTCTATTTATGTATAGGTATACGTAGACTTGGTATATAATATTTCCTACACACCGTGGAGTTTATTTCGACCATAAAAACGAAAAAACGTGGAAGCAGTGTCTTACATATATTTCAATACCCCGAATTTCCACCTTTTCTATTAAAATGAAGACAAAGTAGTGGCAGTCATATGTCCGGTATCCTATGTACATATTGTATACCAAGTTTCAACTTCCTAAGTCAATACGTAGAGTGATGACTGTCTGACAGTCATTCTGATTACATATAAGCCATAAGCCTAGGGATGTGTGCATGATTACACACACTAGGGTTGGATAAAAAACGTTGTCTTCAGTAGGTCCAGTTACTAATTGTTGCAATATTTTATCTCTCATATATAAGGTGAAACTCTAAATGAAACATACTATCAAATCCTTACATTACTCCTTCTGATAACCATCATCCCCGTCATGTCTAAACAAATATTTCTAAATAACTTAAATTAAGAAAAGTATCAAAATGTTTGTTTTTGTTTTTCTATTTATAATTTTTTGCTTCACTTTGGCCATAGTGTTATACGGCAGGAGAAATTATGGAACTCTAGAAGCTTGTGGTATCCCTGTAGACCATCCATCTTTGTTCCTGGGGAGCGATCCGAATTTCCATAAAAATGTTCGCCACTTGCAAGATCTAGAGAGATACAAAAAGTTTGGACCCATCTGGGGAGCTTATATCGGAGGGACACCACAAGTTTTTATTGCAGAACCGGAGCTCATCAGAAAAGTACTTGTGAGCGAAAGTGAATATTTCTGTGACAGAAGTGACATTGACCTAGGGTCTCCTATTCTTAATGAGCTCATCGGTTACAACAAAGGTTTCCTTGGATAATATTTTGAACTATTATATATTTAAGTCAAAATTTACCCAATAGCTGAAAATAATGATCAAAGTATCTCCTCCATAATTTTTATTTGCAAATATTAATACTTTCTGGATTCATTCTTCAGGTGGCAAGTGGAAAGAACTTCGTTCCTTGATGAGTCGATTATTTACCCCAGCAAAGATCAAAACTGCAAGCCGTGTCATGTCTCAAAGTTCTAGAGAGTTAATACAAAATCTTAAGTCTAAAACATTCAACGGTCGAGTCAAAATTGATTGCCGGAAGTAAGCAAGAAATCTTAATTTAATTTTTGCAATGAAAATAACATGCTAAACAAAACGTTTTTCATGTATTTTCATAAGTTTGCTTATTGGTTTATTTTACTTTTCTAGAACACTCATTCCATTTATGATTCATATGGTTTCTCGTGCAGCCCTGGGAGTCCAAATGGATCAAGCCTCTGCAAAAATTCAGGATAATGAGTTTGTAAAAGCATTTAAACAGTTTATGGGAGAAGAAACAAAATACAGTTGGCTTTACACTTTAAGCTGTAAGTCTTGTATGATACTGAGCATTAAATATTGCAGTTGGAATTGCTGTTCAAAATTAATTGTTATACTTCCATAAATTCTTTATCGCTAACAGTTTAGTTTATCACGAAATTTGAATAACAATGAAAATACATAATAATATGCACAATTTCTTCAATTACCTTTTTTATATACTAATTCTTCATTTTCAGTCTACTTTTAGATGTTCTGCCTTTCCCCAAGAATTTCTAAACACTTCTAAATAATCCTAAACTACTAAATATGATTTTTTTCTTTTTACAGTATCATTTCCATTCTTGACGAGATTTTCTCCAACACACGACCACGTTTATTTTCATTTCATGGAGAACACCCTTCGACATATTTTAAATTCTCTTTCTACATCTCAATCCAGCAATGGAATAATAGATCACACACAAATCGTCAGTTCCCTTGTGGAATTTTGGAAAAAAGTGAACTCCGAAAAATGCGGTGGGAATAAAATCAACGATAACACCGTGCTGGCACAGATTGTGGATATTTTCATCGGGGGATACGAAGCTCCTGCAGCGTCTGTTAGCCATCTTCTCCTTTATATCGCCCAAAACCCGGAAATACAGCGAAGACTCCAGAAAGAAATCGATTCAGCCGTAAAGAACAACGATGGAAGGATTGACCATGAGACTATCAAAGAGTCCGAAATTCCATATGCTACCGCCTGCATAAAAGAATCTCTCCGCCTCTGCCCTGCTATTTTTGGTCCTCAAAGGGTCTGCAATAAAGACTGGACTCATGGTCCCATAACTATTAAGAAAGGTACTCCAGTTATGGTTGCTACCTGGGCTGCTAATAGGAATCCAGCTATATTCCCCGATCCTGAAAGGTTTCTACCAGAAAGGTTTCTTCCGGAAAATAAAGGAGATCTTAATCCTTATGCTTTCACCACTTTCGGTCACGGGCCACGAAAATGTGTAGGTATCAAATTCTCTTACGAATCCATGAAAATATTTTTAGTTTACATGATTAGACATTTTAATATCGAAGTTAGAGAGGATACTAAACTGAATTACAAGACTGGAAGTTTAATGTTGGTTAATTTTGATCCGATATACTTGGATTTAACTATAAGAACATCACGAACCTCATTTTGAATTCTTTTATTAGTCTTGTTGCTCACTAATTATTTTTCGCCATATTATTGTGTATTATATTTCAGAAAAGGCATATATGATTTTTGTAAAACAAGCAAATAAATATTTGATAGATGTGGAAAATTGTTTTCTTTGATTATAACATAATGTGGGATTGTTGAAGATGGGAAGTTTAATGTTGGTTAATTTTGATTCGATATACTCGGATTTAACTATAAGAACATAGAGATCAGATACTCATTGGTAACGATATATTTTTAAACAAGGAAAATACGCAGCGAAATTTTATATTGAGGCTAAATATTAGAAACTGTGTTGTCTCAGCGTTATTGACGTCATAAATTAACCACTTAGGTACTTAAACCTCTCTTCTGTATAACACAATGTAGGAATGTGACATGTATTCAAGTATATTCAGAAACGTATTACAGGTGGTATTGGGAGTATTTATTAGAAAAGCTGTCATAAATTATTGGATCTTGAAATATTCAATATTTTATTAATTATTATTAACCCAGATCAGAATTACAAGCATTATTAAATTATAAGTATTATTAAATTACAGAACATAATAAGCTGAATTACAGGTCTCACGTACTTAAAGAATAGCATCATGGTATGCGGCTGGCTTTTATGAATGGTACGCATTCCTATTAGTCAGTCGACATGATGGATCAAAATTGGGAGAATTTATCTGTTTGGCATGTAAGTAAAAATCATTTTCTACTAGTTATGTTTTCTTTGGGATGCTCTTATCTGAAATACAAGCTGTATATGTTAACTAACGAGGAAGGATACAGAAATCGCATAAATATATCGTCTACGACTAATTGGGACATGTTGTCATGTTGATTCCGAATCTGAAGTCAATTCACTGTCAAAATAATTAATCCTCCACTATTAGGCTAAGAGGTTTCGCATAATAGAGCACTGGCTTGAACTTATGCATAGAGAAGGAAAGTGATGAATTACTTTGGCAGGAAGCAAAACGAGTTCCTCACATGTTCCTTTTTGTCAACTATTTTCCTAATGTGAGGTTTAAAATGAAACGGATCTTGTTTCGGGATGATGCAGCAAATCTGATATCAAATTTTGAATTCCAGGCTGACTATCATTTGAGAATTAACGTGAGTTTATTTTCCTTATAGAATTTAGAATTTCAGCCTCCATTCATTCATTGAAAATTCTCTTAAAAAGTAACCAAACAAACTGGACAAATGATAATTTGCATGTAACATTGTACACATATATGCAACGGATCTAGTTTATCTGTATAGGAAATGGAAAATTTCTACTCGTCGTGGAAGAAGTAGATGTAAATATTGGCTTACAATTATTGGATCATCTTTTGACTGCATCCATTGCATGTTTGTTTACGTTGTGTGCACTCATTATTTCTGTGAGTGACTAATTATTAATGAGAGATTCAAGACTTGCTAATCCATTTTAATGGCATCCAACAGAATTAATGTGGTATGGTATGCTGGGTGCAAGATTGCTTGTAAATTGTACAAACATAATATGCAACCTATTAGTAATTTATTCACTGATAAAGGGCCAAAGCCTTCACATCTAGTACATCCTTACATTTCATTAATACAGATACATTAAACATTTCATGATTATGATTACATTTCCCATAATATGATGATATGATGTACCACAAAAATAAATACACTGTGTATACCAATTATTATTTTACTGGCCCCTGGAATTTAGTATTACACATTCGGCAGGATTATATAAACGGAATCGAAAATAAAAGGACGTAAACATCCTTAGCCTCAACTTCTAGTGTCCAAAGCTGTTTACTTGACTATTCTAGAAATTGACTGATGATAAATGTGTAGTGTACTTATACTTCTTCTTGTACTCTACTCAAAGTGAGTTAAATAAAAAATATCAACAAAGAAAATGTAAGACGCATGTGCCCATGATTACCAGAGCCCATAAAGTAACATACGGAATGGGGCAACTTGATATAGAAGAGAAATTGTTCGTTTGTCTCAGATGTTCTTAAACGGGGTAGAAGTACCAGAAGGAGCACGCTCCCTTCGATTCGGTTCATGAATTATAGTCACCTATGTAAAAAAACAAATATATTTACAAAAAAATTAATCATTAGACCAAATTTTGAAGTAGGATAGGAGGCGGCTTTAAAATTTGTGGAACGGGTTGAAAACAAAGTGGATACCATGGAATTGGAAACGTGTTCAGTGTTTCGCTGGCCTGATAGTGGTGGCGAAAAATAGCATTTTACCAGGGTAAAATCTAAGACAAATCAATGCAATTTGGTCCCAGGCAAAATCCGATATTAATATGAAATGTATATTAAATAAAATCTATTTTAAAAAGTCGCCACCACAGTCAATGTGCAATTGAAGAGTTGTTTAAAGATGTTTTTGGTGGCAATGGAAAGGTATAAATACAATCGTAGCAGCATTTTTGCATTTGTCAAGAAATTATATGACCAATGGAAAGTACAATCATTTCACTACGGATAGTGAGATCATCTGAATCTGTTAATTTTGGACTACCAGTCCCAGATTTTATACGGACGACATCAGTGCAAAAATTTTTTTTTTCACCACTCTTATCTCTCCAGGGAAATTAATTTCCATGATACACACTACACACCTTCGTGTAAACACTAAAATCAAATTTAAAGTGAAGGAAAAATGGTTTTACCTGAATGGCTTTCATATTTGGAATATTGTCGACATATTCTTCTAAACTGGCGACGGGTCGTGGACCACCAAAATCTGCTATGTTGTAAACTTTTCTGTCAAAGGGATATCCCATTGGTTTCGAGTCTGGATATTTCTGATTCATCAGCCCACAATACAAATATCCTTGTGAACATTTTCCATCATTTGGAGAATCCTGTACAACTCTGTCTTTCTCCCCGTCTGTCACCATCACAAACAAATCAAATGTCATTCCCTGCAGGGGTTTCCCTTTTGGAATCAGTAAATGGTGTGGCCATCCACATCCACAACGTGGCTTATCATCATTTTCTAGTTGATCGAGGCTTTTTGCGTATTCCAGAGTTAAAGACGAAAGTGTGGAGTTTTGGGTTATCACATTTATTTCTCTGCTTACTGCAAATAAACCAAACAAAAGATTTTTAAACATTTCTGCAAAATTAAATTTAAAATGTTTTGAAAAGCAGCAGTTATACTCTTGAAAATAATATTTGGTCCAAGGAGAGTTAAGTGTATGTGGCAGCAGTGGCAGCCTTTCTTGGCATCCGAAGTGTCAACTAGCAGATTCTCTTTGTCATATATGCATGTGTTTAAGTATCCATACCATTCAAATACACTAGAGTTTGTTGAATTATTCCAGGAAAATCTCCTTTATAAAAAACCTCAAAATCCCCTTCACAAAATGTGCTAGTTGATCCTCCTGGTGCCCGAAACTGATTTGGTCTTAATAAGGTACCCCTATTAGGTCGTACACCCCGGTCGATCTTATATTCTCAAAACTATTTATTCAGGGGATCCCTAACATTAAGTTTGAATAATGTTTATGGAGGAAAATATAGTTTTTCCCTTTCAGTGGGCGCGTAAGAACAATTCGCTCAAACCGTTCCATTGTAAACAATATTTAAATGTTTTTTAAAAGCAAATTAATTTTTTTAATCTCTTCTCCAGAAAAGAGTTTTGAAAATATCTGCCACTCTGGATGTCAGTCACATAATAATATATCTGGCGACATTTCCTTGTATCAATTCTTTAGTTTGAAGCATATTTTTACTACTTACGAGTAACTGTAAAAGTATCCAGTACGAAAAATAATTGTCTTTGCGCTTCCATCGTGTAACGGTCACCGTCTTCGTTGAAACGAGGAGCCATGAAAATTCTGACAGTGGCATTTGTATTGCCAGTCAATCTTGGACTTCTTTCCTATTTAGGTACATTAATTATTAATTGAAATATTTACCAAAATTTTTATAACAGATGGTAATGCTAGGAAAAAGTTCAGCTTTCACTTTACTAACCACAGTAATAGTGTATTCAAATTCATCATGGTCTAAATGATCGACACAGACATACACTGGCCCATCTACCGTTGCATTTCGAATGAGATCCAATCCTTTTGAAATATTGAATCTTCTTTCTCTCCAAAAGGTAAACAAAAAATTGGCACTGGGAGCAGGCTCCTTACCGACTGTTTTCACTTGGAATTTATCAATAGAAATACCTGGCCATTTTAATTGGAATTCTCCCTAAAATAGAAATTATAAAGTTAGTATTCATTTTAATTTTAGAAAAATATTGATGAGTAGGAACCTCTGTTGGGGAATATGGAGGAAGTGTGTCCTTATGTACGCGATATACTTGATCCACAGTTGCATGCCATTGGTAGAAAATTACATCTCTCATTGCAGTTGCTGTATTCCCCATTACTCCAGGAGGGGCCTGTAAAACATAGCATAAAATAAAAATTGAACAAATTTTCAACTTAACTTTGTAAAAAAAATTATTTAAGTTTTTGAATTATAAATACGTGGAGTAAGCCTTTAGGATCGCTAATGAAAGAAAGGAGAATGTGGCCAAAGTTATGATAATTTCCGTAGATGTCCATGTTAGCAGAAAAATTATCTAACGCTTCAAGAGTAGTCGACAAATGATCAATTCCCTCAAAATTTTTCAAATTAATATTCGGATAACCAGTAGGCTGCAAGTTTTCAAACATTATTTTACAATTTGTGACAAAATTAAGTAATTTAATTTTGAGAATCCACATGAAAATCCAGACAACAAGAAAAATAAAACAAACCGTTTGCAAAACTCCATTTTTAGCAGCTGTGGTCAAAGCGTCTCTACTTCTTGAATGATTTGCCACCGTGATATCCCAATTGATTCCGAATTCACTACGCTTTACATCCTAAGATATGTTAAATTTAAATGTTCAAAATATTTCAATTTACTTACAGTAACCAGACAGTTTTAGATTATACACAAAAAATATTTACATTAAGAGGAGTATTTGGATATCTACTCGACCACTGTAGTCCAGAGTTGATGTCTTTAAGAAAAGTATAGTAAGGGTCTCTCACAATTCTCTTATCTTTGATTACTAGTGGTATAACTGGATAAAGGTTGTTAGACAGTCTTTCGGCGTGGTACCTTGAATTTATACAATTTATTTCATTAATAATTTTCGCAAACGAATTTTTTTTTTTAATTATTTATTTCTGTTTTATTATCACTAAAGTTATAAATTATGAAGCCTGGCCTTCCAAACCCAGCGGGAAAAAGACTCCACTCGTATAATTTCATGGTTTCTCGCAAGGCCATATACGTTCTTTGGCCAGCCCTGTGTCAAATTTCCCTCAATATCAAGCGAATAAAGCTTCAACATGTACAATGTACAGTGCTGTCCAGGAGTTCACCATTTGTCATTGAGAAAAAATAAGTAATTATTAAATGTACCTTGCAAGCATACTGTGATGAAAATAGTAAAACAGTTCTCCAGATCTGTGATGCTGAACTGTAACGGTAACAGGAAATTCCAAGTGCCAATACCAGTGATGCGAGTTTACCATCAAATCTTCCCTGAAATACCACAATTCGTTTTCAATCCCGTTGGCTTTTCCAGAACTTTTGTCAACAATCACGCAGGTATCTAGGGACTATTATTTTAGAAATATTTAAAATTATGCTCATCCTTGGCAGGGTCCCCAAGTATTAAGTATTCCTGATCTGGTTGTAAATGAACACATAATTTTTGAACCTTACCCTTTTTTTCCTAGGATTCATTGTCTCAGTAATGGCTCTTTCTATAACACTCGATGGAAGCATTAAGTCGGGAATAATTTCCATAAGGGGGACATAGGGGCTCACGCCGTTCCCTCTATTCAGCATTGCACCAATAAATCCATTAAGCCACAAATTAAGATTTATTTCCTGTCTGTAGTCCAATGCAGTTGAAAACATTTCTTTTAGAGAGCCCTTCCCTGAGAACAAAATTCACAATAATATATTTTAAGACCAATGTCCTCAAAAATGTGGTACATAATGTATTTACCCATCAGCTTTTCTTTGAATTTCATGACTGCTTTCCTGTAGTACGGATTCAATTCGTAAAAGAACATATTCGGCTTCACATTAGTGAATATTTTATCGTCATCGAAGGATAGAGGTCTAATATTTGATGGTTCCTTTGTGAAAACCTCAAAAAAGGAATTCTGAATATCGGCGTCATCTTCATAGAAGAAATAATACAAATTAATTACCATATCGAAACCAAAGGTTCACTTATACTGCAAGAAGAGAAAAATAAAATACATTTACGTACTATTATTGTTGTATTCCACCTGCTCAACATTTTCAGTCAACCGATTCAAATATTTTGTAGTATTTGTAACTAGCCCAGCACCCGACCTTTGTTTTAGGGCATTCAGTTTACTTGAAATTGCACTGCTAAGTCGAGTTAAAGCCCTTCTATATCGCACAGATGTCTCGTCCTCTTTGGGATTTTCAGAATGGACGACAATGCGGGCCAATAATGACTCGTAATGTTTAATCAAAGAGCGGGGGTCAATTGCTCTTGAAAATAAACTTTCCAAATTACGGAATTCCTTGTACAAGCCATATATGTTGGAAATGTTCAGAATCGACTTATCATTTTCAATTTGTGTTAGAAAATTGTTGACGTAGTTTTTCACTGGATGCAAGTACCCAAACTCTATACAAAACGTTTTGTAGTCAAGAACTCCATTTAAATTGTCAATTTCTCCAGAGCTTTCCTTTACATTTGCATTTCCTTCAAAATGATTATTGTGATTATCCAAGCCATTGCTCCCTGATGGAGCTCGATAGTTATATTCGGAAACTTGCACATCAGCCCACGTAAATATAGAAATAGCAGTGTAAACCAATGTTGCGTCTATATCATTCCCGTACTTCCCACCTTGACCTCCTTTTCCACCTTTTCCCGCTGCGCCAACATTTCCGTTTTCACTAACTAAATTTATTCGACGGCTTCCTATTCCGGCACTTAACAGTTGAATACTCCCTCTGTAGCCCCCCAAACCACCTTTTCCACCATTACCGCCATTACCCCCTTGTGTCCCTGGCTCTCCATACCATAAAACTCGAACTTTATTGTAATAACCGGTGAGCAACATTGAGCCATCAATTACTTCACAATTTGCTGCTTCATTGCACTTACTCACTGTAAAAGAGGTAGCCGGAGGCAGTTTTTCATAAGTCATATCTTCCCCATTGTTCCCAGGACGTCCATCGCCCCCATTTTGTCCATCTCCACCGTTGCCACCGTTAGTACTAATTGTTAACCATTCTCCATGTATTACATGTTTACTTAATCCAAATAAAGTTCCCGCGGGACCGCCATTCGTTCCTGGGGGACCGTCTTCTCCATATTGTGATGGTGCTTCTAACCGACGCCCTGGCGAGCCGTTCAAATTTATCGTAACGTTCTTCACCACGTTCCAAT
Organism: Tomocerus mixtus; assembly: GCA_034694165.1. Classification (NCBI taxonomy): domain Eukaryota; kingdom Metazoa; phylum Arthropoda; class Collembola; order Entomobryomorpha; family Tomoceridae; genus Tomocerus; species Tomocerus mixtus. Next base: position 830 of record JAQFYC010001496.1, on the reverse strand, counting down.
TTGGCGAGATAATTACAACTGCTAATTCTTTCCCTACTCCAGTTAAATCTTTGTCAAAAAATACAGTATCAAGGGCGTATATTTCTATCGATTTAGGCGAAGATGGGCATTTCGCTAAAGCGTGAACTACTTCGCTGATCTTAACGAAATTTCCATGTATCAATAATTTGGACTGGCAAGATTGTCTCATTGGTTGGCTTAATGTAAAATTAATAATGTTTTTGAGCTGCTCATAATTATACTTATCAAGAGTTCTATTTCCCATTTTCTCAAAGCCTCTGACTGACTTTAGAAATTCTACGTTGTACTGATTCAACATTTTGTTGGCATTAAACTCTGGAATAGCAGAAGCTTGTTTAAAATATTCTTCTTTTTTTGATTGGACGTTGTAATGTGATAATTGATAGAAAAGGTTAACCAAGAATCTTTCTTCAAGTTCATCGTTTGATCGACGTATTCTTCTTAGAATCCGACTTTCTGGTTCAAATGTGTCTAAAATTGGTTCAAATTAGATTTTATTTTTATAATTAAATATATAATTTAAAAACATATTCTATAATTAATATCTTTAATATTAATTACAAATTATTGTAGTGCTCAGTTAGGCATAAGGAGCGTGCGTCACTCCCTGGGATACTGCGCAAAGTGAAAATTTTAGCATTTAGCAAATAGCAAGTGTGAAAATTCTCAGTAACACCGTCTAGTTTGCAAAATTTAGCAATGTATCCTGAAGTATCAATAATAATATATGTATCCCATGAAACAAGGATACATCTTAAAGCCATCCTTATGATGTATATGCTTGGATGAGCCAATGTCCAAGGGATGCA
>JAQFYC010001495.1:0-33677 GCA_034694165.1 Tomocerus mixtus | reverse complement strand
GACCATATATTTGTATATCAAAAAGGGTCCCTTCCATATACTGTGAAATAGTACAATAAAAGGACTACCAATAAAAACATGAATAAATACTTAAATAAGTCGTCTTATTTTATGAATCTTCCCAAAAACGAAGCTATAGATCAAAAAGTCCTTGCCACGTGGTCGTGGTAGACATTTTATCTCATTTCTAGACATTTATGCATACTTTTGTACAGTTAGTGATAGTGTTTTTGAATTTGAGCATTTAGTACTGACTTTGTTTGGTTGTTGTCGCTGTGAGAGAATGCGTTGGTTTGGTTGGCTTTTCTACTGTAAATACTAAAGGTATTTCCATTTCCTTTGACGCTTTCCCCGAAAGACTAACAATAAGAAGACTTTACAGCTTTCACTTTACTACTGAAGTGAACTCAAGTGGTACGGCATGCTATGTATGCTAAGGTACAGTGAAAGATAGATAGATCTATCTATCTCTATTATTCTTAGGTATTTCTATCCTTCTCCTCCCTTGCATAAACTATCTGTACCTTATAAGTTCTAAATATGTAGCTACTGCCTACCTAAGCGTAGTTCCTTAAACAAACAAACTTCATCTATACACACAAAGCATAACAAAAGAGAAAGAGAAGGCACTTTCTTTTAGCCAATATACTTTTTAGTATCTATAACTGTAGTGGGCTGTTAAAATGTAAAATAAAATGCTAAATAGATGCATAACAAAGGAGTACAAGAGAAGACAGGAAACAGGAGCTGAACGTTGAACGGAGTAGAAGTAGAGAAACTCTTTTCAGATGAAGTAATTTCATTAGAAAATCTCGTCCTTTTCTTTCCTCCTATCTGTTTACTGTCATTCTACTAACTATGCTATGCTTACTGCACTTTCCCCAATCTAACCCTCCAACCCGGTACTACTATTTCTAATGCTAATGGAGAAAGCTGCTGTGTTGAGTGGTTTGGTTTGGTTTGGCTTTCACTACTGTTATATGTACCTGTCTTGTCTTGTCTTGCTTGTGTTAGTAGAGTTAGTGAAAAGTTCAGGGTATATTTGTCTTTTAGGCTTGAGAGTGAAGATCCTCTCCTCTCTATTTAATAGTTAGTTAGCTCTAGAGCCGAATTTCTATCGTAGAGTTAATGTACCGTTGATCGCCACCCATCCATTAATTCATTCATTTAAAAATCATCCTCCTACACGTTTACATATTAAATACCAACTTTACTTTGCTTAGCTCCCCGATAAATATAAAATGCACCAATTCATGGGGTTCCTTTCTCTTATGTGTAGAGCACTACTCTTCCTTAAAGTAGAGAGCAGGCAGGAGGTAGTAGGTACTAATGCGATACGTCCTCATTAGTATTATAGAGTTGAGTTGAACGACACGAGAGGAGACATGGAGGCCACGCCATGCCATGTCATGCCAGGACACGAACTTGTACTCTATTCTCTATCTCCTTCAAATAATATCATGTTCTGTATAGTAGTAAAGATAGTACAGATATATTGTATACCCGTATACAGTAGTAGAGTTATCTGTCTGAGAATTTGAATCGAGAGAAAGAAGGGAGAAAGCATTACATTACATTAGTACAGAATAGCTAAAGGGCTAAAGTAGAGAGGAAGAGCCGAGGAAAAAGAAAAGACTCTTCTAATGCGTTTAACTATGTATGTATGTAAATAGGTAGTAGGAAGGCTATACCATATGTTTACTGATTGGTTCCCTCTCATCTCATCCCTGAATAATCAAATGCCTCTAAAAGCAAGAAATGGCAATGGCAATGTTCATCCTATGTATAATGGCAATAAGGGGGTCTTTATATCAAGCCATACATACAAATATCTCTATCCTCTCTCCTCTTGGTTTTACTTAACTGTTCTGCTACGGGATACATTCTAGCTAGAGGTCCTTCTGTTAACTTCATACTTACCATATCGTTACCGTATAAATACCTTGTATTTACTATATAACTAACTAATTACAGTGGGGTTCAAAAATAATTAGTACTAGAACCATTGTAATGTTTATGAAGATTGTAACGGATAATGCATTGCCAATATTACGCTGAATTAATGAACCTAATTTCTTTAATATAAGTAAAATTACTTAAATTGTTTTAAATAAGCTCGGTTTAGAATATGTTCATTACAAACACGGAAAACTGATTTTATGTTGGTGCATTCTTTCAAATGAAATCTTGTACAAAATTTTAAAAATAAAAATACAGAAGCATTAAGGTTGTCTTGATATGGGCAATGCAAGACTAGGAAAATTAATGTAAACTTCGGGTCCTAATTCAACCCGTATTTCTGAATCGATTCTTTTCAAAATCTCCACAAAATTATTTCATAGCGTTATCTAGGACTTCAAACTAAAACTAATTGTTTTAAATTTTTAGTGAGTTTCCGACACGGGTTGCATTTGGAATCCGAAGTTTACATTAATTTCCCAAATCTCGCATTGTCCATATCAAGCCAACCTTAACTTTTAGAAAAGTTTAACTCTAGTACATAGCTTTTGGCTCAGCACTATGTATAATAGTATATCAAATATAACAAATGGTAGTGAACTTGTAGATTGGAAGAAGTGTCATGCTAAAATACATCTGAACCTCAATGTATACTTTGTGTAGGGGAATATTTGAAGCTTAAGAAATATAATGCAATGTGTAGCATAAAGTAGGTACAAAGATGCATTTGTATAAGCATTAAATATATCTGTAGATGTGATTTGATGGAAAAAAAGGAAGTGGAAGCGGGTGGATAGAGTGGGCAAGCATAATAATAATATATTTAGTATTCTAATAAGTATATCCGTAGTGAGATGAGGAGGAAATGCTTGCAGAGCAGACTACAGATATTCTATTTAACTCTTTCCTCGTGAATATCTCCATTTATATTTGGATTGAACTGAAGTTTAGCAGGTTGCGTTCTTGCGTTACGTTGGTTCCTATTTGTATTTGTAGTAGAGAACAGACAGTATGAGTTTGTTGGTTGTTGGGTGGTGGTGGTAGCCTAACCGTCCTTTCGGTTGCTTTTAGTCCTAGAATTTTAGTTCTAGGTCCATTTGCTACATACCTACATAGTTTAGTTGAATTCTCTAAAGTTGAGTTTCTTGTTTTCGTAGAGACGTCGCATCGTCAAGTCCTCCAGAATCCAGAATACACTTTTCTCTCTTGGTACAGTAAGTAGGTACTTACTTCTCCATAGTACAGATAGAAGTAGAAACTTGAAGAATATAGAAGGGATCCTACTTGTAACTACTTATGTACATAACCAAACCAGGCCAGGCATCTCCTTACATACATATACTATATAACTAGTCAGACACTAGTGGGAAATATCATTATTTGAGTTGCTCTTTCTCCTTTGTGCCATCAAGCTTCCCGTTCCCATCTCCAGCTCTTCCGCTAGCCGTCTGTTTTCAACGTTTTAAGAACACTTAAATTACTCACTCTTTTCTCCTTGCATTATCTAGATTGAATTTTTCCCTCAATGGCTCCCTGAGCGAAAGAAGACGATCCATCTCCCTCTTCCTTCCCCGTATATTAATGTATACATAATATTATATCTTCCTATTGCATCCCATCCTCCTTAAACTAACTACGCCACGGAACGTTTCTGCACGTATGTACATTGCTACCCTACTTTCAATCCTACTACATACATAAGTAGGTACTTACTCTTGGATATATACATTTTATAACTATCAACTATAACTTTCACTTACTTTACTTCCAGTTCTGTGCTAAAGTGCATCAAATGCTTATATGCAGACGTATGCATACAGTACTATGTACTATATGTATTTGTCCATGTTTGCCCGCATAGCGTAAGACTTACTTTGCATAGGTAAGTTAGTCATTCATTTTATGTCTCACTATGCAGAATTGCGTAGTATGTTGTAGTAAATGTGTCTATGTACAACATTTTGTACAAGAGTACTACTATATCCATTACCTTCCAATCCCCTACATTTTTATAACAAGAAAGATGCATTCACCATTCTATATATTAGATACTGTGGAAATACATAAAGTAACTTGATATTTCAGTTCGTACATAGTGCAATGTATGTACATACATACATATATAAAAGCTACCTGCCTTTTACCTAGAGCCCTACATTTTTTATTTTGTCGTATCTTCCCGTACGCCCTCATTTCTCAGTTGAGTAATGTAAGTAGTTCTCTTGTTCACTTATACGTTCATCTTAAACCACAACCTATGTAAAACTGTAGTGTACATAGCTAGCTGCCGTAGCATTTACTTTACCTTACTTTGCCCGCTCCCGTTTCACTCTTCTGTCTTTCTTAAGGTATGTAGTAGGAGAGTTAAGGCATTTACCTATGTGCTAACGGTTTCAGGAAGGATATGATAAAAATACATTGTGTAATATATATAATGCTAACTTCTTTTATCTTGACAGAATGGTTTGCTTTCTTATAATGCTTAGGTAGACCATGTTGATGATATTGTACATAGTATAGCTTTATTATGACTGGAATATGAATGTCCTTTGTCATCCTCGTATGCCACACCGTCTTGTCCTCTCTAAACACTACTACTACACTTTTTATTATTTTTATTTTACCTCAGTTTCATATTATAGTAACATGCCATTGAAGTCTTATTGTCACTCCTATCATATTCCCCTTTTCTCATTTGACAGGCAATGAAACAAGCCGCCCAGTAGTGCTCGCTATATTATAAATCTTATGTTTTGCATATTTTTATTTTCCCCTAAAGGTAAACTAGGTAGGAAAGTTTACATATAGAAATGCTGTACTCGATTTGCATTATCAAAAATTGAGTAACGTAATAGTGATTAAATTGTGCAATTTAATGTAACACCTGTAACACTAAGTCATTCAGAATAATGTTTTTTAAATACAATAATAAATACTATTTTATGTTGAAACAGATAAATAAGTATAATTGATTTTGCATGCGCATTTGTTTATGTTATGCATTTAATTTACCAAAATATTTGTTTAGTGACATAACAGACACAATGATTTATAGTTTATAACCAGCTTACTTGCAATAAACAATCATTCTTAAAATATCATCACATTATGATGATAGGTATATAAGATTCCGTAGGTCAGTTTATTTATACGTCCCTTTCTGCTTGTCCGTTTAGTAAAATGGATAGCATTGATATAATGTTTATGATAAAGTAGAATATGACAGGGAAATTCCTCCCATCCCTGCTTGTAACACTTATTTGTTTTCCCGCAGCGTTTGTGCTGCAATTTCTCTGCAGTTTTGCTGTTAATAATATAGAATTTGCCTATTCATACTGTTTTGTGATCCATCTTTTCTATCAAGAATGTAGAGTATTGCACACTATAAAGTACTTACCTTAGTAGGTAGGTATTACATTACAATGTAAATAAGTGGTAGGCCATAGTAGTTTTCTATCTATATAGCTCTAGTTACCTAACGAAATTTAAAGTATCGCTTGTCCAATTTTCCGTTACATATGATTATTGAATATGAAACACTGAAAGTTACTTTCCCTCCCACCAAGGAACTAAATACATGGTTTGCAACGTAGCTTAGGTACTTAGATAAACATAGCCCAGTGAGAATATACAATAGTATGTAAGTATGTAGATGTACCTACAGTACATATGTAGGATGTTGATATTATTTTGTAAAGTAGACAAGACATGTGAGTTAAAATGTAAACGATAAGCGAGGAAGGCGGTGAAATTGATGTAGTGAATTTAGTTTGAGTTTTGTTGAAAACTTTCCATCTGAGTCTGAACTGAACTGAACCAAGTTTTCAGTTTAGTTTGCTCTGTATGTAGGTTTCCAGTTTTTCTAAAACTGCAAACAAAAAGTAAAACTTACTTGAGTTCCGAAGTAGCAAAGCAGGCCAGGCCAAGCCAAGCCAAGCCAAACCTAAAGAGAAGAGAAAAAGAGGGAACGCAGTATGTTATGTATGTATGTATGTACTTATGTATGTAATACTGTCAATAGTTGGGAAAAATCTAGCATTGACGTTTCTGTTACTTTAACTTTAGCTGATGCTGAGTTGAATGAGACAGGACATAGTAAAGAACAGCTCTATGCAGTATTTATGTAATGTAAGTAAAGTAAGTAAGTATGTATATATAGGTACGTAGTATGTATGTGTGAATGCATATATCTGTATGTATATGTGTGTACTAATATATAATGTTGGTAGGTGAAGAAAGAAAGAAAGAGGTAGACAGACAGACAGACGTGGAAACGAAACCAACCCAAAGTAAAGATAAGTGCTACTTTCTCTCTCCTCGGAGTGAGTGAATGTATGCCCTGCCCACACATTCTCAACTCTATAGAGATACATATAATACATACATACATACTCCCACCAGTCCAATATGCATTCATAGTCATAGTACATAGTGCCAAGACAAGCCAAGGTGTATGCTCATACTGTACTGTATTCCAGTTGGGAGTAAGTGGATTTGCTCAAGGAAAGTAACTGATATGCCTTTTTGTTGCTGACAGACGGCTCTATTCCCATGAATCTCTGTGTTTGCCCTTAGCTTTCCTTTTTACACGCGCCTCTCCTCTTCTACACCATAATATATATGGATTCAACTCTATCTAGCTACTATAAATATATACACATAAGACACAATCACAATACAATACATTACAAGTAGGTACCTACTACCTACCCACTACTGACTACCTCCACAACACACTATCTCTATTGTATGCAAAAAGTGTATCTTTTTCTCTGTGAAATATTATGTGGGACCCGTTTATTTACACCTTATCAAATATACACACTAAAATAGAATTATATTACTGTACAGAATTTACTAGGGTATCATATTATAAATTCCACTTTCATGTACATATTATATTAGAGAGGCTTTTCTGCAAATCCTGCTACTGTATCATTGTATCTACTAAATACATACAATATGAAGGATAGAGCAGACTATATCTACATAATATGTAATATGTACTATATAAATTTGTAAAATCAAACTTGTATATAATTGTATTCAAGATCAGATTTCTTTCCTACTTAATTCATTGATAGTTTGCTTCTTTTTACAAAGGTGCCTAATCGTAATACAAAAGGTAAGAATGCATTATGTATATGAATGTGTACCGTAATCAGATATGCCAAGGAAACTGCCTTCATAATGGCACTGTGAACGCCTGGTATTCATTTCACATTATCAGTAGTCGTAGTCCGTATCTATTAAATAGGCCGATATAATATGAATGTAATGTAAGAAAACCAAGAAAATGCGGTTAGAGATTGTATAAGTACTTTTATAGAACATATAATGTTTTAGCAGCTAGAGCTAGACAAAGAAGCTCGTATATGTAACATTAACATTACCATTTCATGGTTATTGGACTTTTGGCTCCCTTTTAAGTGAAATAGTTTCTCTGATTGAACTGAACCGAATTTTACTGAGGCCATGCAACCGCTGTGATACCTTGTCTTGCCAGACCACTGATAAACTTACCATAATATTATGTACCAACGCACTTTGCATTAATGGTGACTTTTCACAAACTAAAGTTGCTGAAAGGAATTCTTGGGGCCAGTTTTATTGGCCATTGTAGACAAATAGTTAATACAGTGAAATGCAAAGTTTATATACATACATTCCTAAATGAATTTCTATATATTTAGGTATTAGGTAGGTAGCTTAGACAGTTATCACCTAAGCCTGTCTCTTACTTTCTCCGCCACGCCTCGGCAGCGTTATTCCGTAAATATGGAATGGAAAGGTCAATAATTGTATACCATATCATCTACTGGATTCTAGTATTAGGAAACTACTATTATTAAGTATATTATAGGAAATAAGAAGCGAAAAGTTGATCGTGTGGACATAACTAACACGTAAGCGAAGCCAAAAGCATGGCAGTTTATGAAATGAACGTTCTTTGGCATTTGTTTTGAAAGCAGTCGAATCGAATCGTTATTATTAGTTATATGACCACAAAACTATGTAGACATTTTAGATGGAAGGTTCATGGCTAGATAGTGGCTCCGTTACGAAGGCACTTAGGTAGATACATAGTAAGTGAGTGAATGGGCTAACTAAGCAGAACTGTACAGCTACACTTCAGTTGGCCGTTCAGTTCACCTCATTCTTGCTTTATACATATAGTAGTAGGGTAACTAAAATACTGGGAGATTCGCATATAAAAACATTGAAGAAAATGTAAATGAATTGTCACAAAACTTTCTCCACGAATGAAATTTTACCAATGTGTTTAAAAGTTACACATCATTCATTAAATTGTTTCCAAGTTTTAATTTCTGGTGTTTAATTATTTGCAGCAGATTAAATATATTAGGACACAGCGTCAATAGTATTTGTGATAAATTTAAATGGTGTCTCATGTGAAATGGGAAATAAATAATTCTTTGTGCACTAGTTATACTGTACGTAGATATTAAATGTACATTAATTAATCGCACACAATTAATCAGAAACATCCAGGGAAAGCAGAGGAGAAAATTTCAATTGATGGTATTACGGGGAGAAAGTATTGTTATGTATATTTGTAATGAAATTTAACACCCTGTAAATGCACAAATAGGCATTATGGTGTGTATGAATGTTCCTTATATTTCCAAATAGGAAAACAAGAGAGAGATTAGGTTGGTTAGATTAGATTTAGTTTGGAGTGGACTAGGAGCAACTGAACTGAGCTGGTCATGACATGAGTGAGGGGACAAGGATAGGCAGGCATGGGACACTGCGGCAAAAGTCCAGTCCAGTCACTATATACTGTACAGTACACAACACAGAAGAGAGCCCATATCCAATTTATCCATTGCATGCAGGAGGTGGCTGGCATAGTGCGTGTACGTGTATTGCAATGTAATGTAATACATAGTAAACGAAAGCAAACTAAATGAAAGTTATATGTTCGAATCGGATTGGATTGGGAGCAAGCGGAGCGAATCAATGAGTAATTGTTGGTTAGAAGGTGCGACAAAGGATGCTGAACAGAAATACTTCGGCTGCTTTCTCTTTCCCTTTCACCGTCCACATATGTACATGTATGTAAGTGTTTATCTATCCCAACACTAGTATGTATACACAAACTAAACTATGCTACAGGATCCAACACATAATACTGTGAATTTTTTGCCGTCTTAAATTCGCAAGTTTCGCAATAAGTGAATACTCCCCTATGTGAGTGTATGTCAACCTGTATTACATTTTACGTTGCAGTTGCACATCTATTTGCCTTAAATTTAGAACATGGGATGTGGATATTTCCTTTATTTTGCCATAAAATCTATGAACCACATTCCTTGCTTTGGCATTTGCAAATAAGTATAAATATACTATGTACAAGTCGCATAAAGTACTTTCCCTTTCACGAATTGTTACTAATGTTCATATAGTATATGTAACTAAACACTTAGGCTGCAGTACAGATGTAGCGATTTATTGAAGGACGAAAGAAAGATCATATCTTCTAAGCGAGGCCGTCTTTAGTTGTCGATTTTAAGAACATTTTGTTACTATAATATTTATATCGTGTGGTGAAAGTGTACATAGCAGAAGATTGTACTGGATAGAACAGAGCAATAGAGGCGTAGTAAGCAGAACTAGGGTAAACTAGGTCTCTGGGTTCTCTTGTTTTCTGAAGCGGAAGCAAAATGTGTATGATTACATAGCGTATCCATATAATATTTCTGTGCACCACATTTTGAAGGTAATACAATGCAAATAATATTGATAAATACCATGTAAATAGGTGCTGTGGTTCAGTGTTGGTGTTAGGTCGCCGTTCAGTGAACCAAAACCAAGCGCCTATGTATTTGACAGCGTTACCTTTTGATTTGCACATTTATATTCTTTCTTTTTTCAAGCTGTGATAATCAGACCCCCTTCTAAACATCTAATAACCAAATTCATACTGTCATAATACATATTTTGCTAACTGATATTATGCAGGAATATTTTATATGTAATGCATACTTTTTTGTGCCACATTTCAGATGAAACAGTATAAATAGTCTCTTAAAGTGAAAAAGGCATGAGATGATATGAATTAGATATAATGCAATTTTACAATAATATTAGAATTCATTTTATACAGCAAAGCCGTTGTTTGGTATTTGTGGCAGTACAGGGGTAGGTGTAAGCCAAGCTATTTGCTCTGGTTTGTTTTCTTTGAATGAAAGTACATTACATATCTGTTATTGCAATTCTTCCGGTAGAAAAATAGCAAAACGGTAACGATTGTAAGTGTTCCTATTTAAGTATGTATATGTTGTTGAGTGTAATGCAAATGTATGTAAGCAACTACGTGTCCTATATGTAGTTACATCACCAAATTAAGCACATTACAAGGTATTATTTTTTAAATGTAGAGTTCTCTTCGATTATTGCCTGTTTACCCTGGTTTGGTTTGTTTTCTTTTTTTCTAATGGGCACAACTACAATTTTTATATGTAGCCCTTCCTTTCGAAAGCAAGAAAAATATCTACTCAAATCGTTTATATTGTGAGATGGACATTTTGATAATGCCTACCTTCTATTATCCCTGCATGTACACATTTCTTGTCTAGCATAGTCGATTGAATGTATGTACTTATAATACATGTATGTGTGGCTCGTGCATGGCAACATTTTCTACTACTTGTTATACTTGCGTCTTTGCTAAGAATAGAAAATATGGAGAATTCATGTGCTGACGAGTCAACGGCTTAAGGTATAAATTATTAATGTGATGCTCAATGACAGAAGAAAGTTGGACCATGACATCTGCTACGAAAACGAATGCATAAAAGATATTGTGTTCACTTCCGCATTAAATACTAGTAGGAATATGAACTCTAGAAACTGCTCGCCCATATACACATTATAGTTATAATAATATTGAGTCAATGTCCGTAGTATAATATCTTGCCTGACAAAGCAAAATTTGCCTATTCCTAATGTGTACTAAATCTATTGTATCTCATTAACTACTTAAAACTGCCTTGCTGCTGCTGCTGTATTCAAACAAATAAAATAAAATTTCCAACCGCCTTAAAATCAAAAATAATGAATTCTGAACTAAAAGTAGCTTACAATCGTACGCTTGACTTCTTAGTGAGATGCCAACAGCTTCAAAGTTTAAATAAAATTTTAAGATTCTCGGCAACTCATTAAGAATTCAAAGCAATTGATTTTGGCCCTCATAAGTCCTAAATAATACTCCAAACTATTTTTGTAGAAATTTTGAAAAAAATCTATTCATAATTGCGGGCTGAATTAGGACCCAAAGTTTACATTAATTTCCCTAGTCTCACAATGCCCATAGCAAGCCAACCTTCAACACATATTTGATATTGCATTTATCCTTAAATACCTTATGTTGAATTACTATTTAACTGAATCTATTTTTGTCAAAGAATAGTACGCTATAAATAGCAGCTCCACTGAATTAAACCGCAGAGACATGTACTACGTATTCCGCATATATTTATTCTTGAGGTTTCCACCTACGAATTCTTTGATCCATGGATAATGCTATTCCGAGTTCTTTCACTCCAATCCAAAGTTTACTTGAGCTGATCAGTACCTATAGGTAGCTAACGAGAAGTTTTAGAAAATGTGATTTCTATATAATGCATGTAGTATATTGCTACTAGTCGACTACGACTGCATACACAAAATAGTTTTGTAATGTATGTAGCTACATAGTAAATATAGTAGATGGTTGGCTACTTATATTGTTACATTTCAGTGAACGAGTGCATTTATACTGCTGTAGTGTGATGTGATATATGCATGAATGAAGGTATTAGGTAATGTAAGTATATATATCTACATATTTAGCTAGTATATGGATTGATGCAAAGAAAGGCGACAGCTCTTCTCTTGCTGGCTGTCTTAACACCCAAGTAAAAAAGGCGACAGATAGAAATATATTTTGACATTATACGATGACGATATCACATTGAGAGCTCTCAAAATTTCTGTCTCGTCCTGCTCGTCTTTTTCTGACAACTAACTACATAAATACAACACGGAGGGTAGATAAGAGTACTAAAACTTTGTATGAATATAGGAGAAGCACAACTATGTATTAGCACTACTAAATAGTAACAATATATGTATTACTTCTCCCTCTACAGATAGAATGTAATGTAGTACATAATAAGACGAGCATCTTTTTTCTTACTGACAATAAGACGTCTATGTATACATACTTATACATACATGCAATCTATGCAAGTATGCATAGCAAGATATATAATACTAGAATTTAGAATATACCCTACGTAAGCATACTATAGATCATACATTACATGTGTAAGGTAGTTTCTATTTTCTATATATTGTAATATTCTTATTCTTACTCACTCTCAGTAATATGTATAGTAATTTGTATAGTAAGCAGTATTATATATGTGTACATACATTGTATAAGTGTGGTATAGTAATAAAATATAATACAGTACACTACATTAGAGGAGGAAGTAGAATTTGTACGAGTAGATATAATAATACAGAGAGTACCTATCTGTATACGTACAGACAGAGATACAAGAGAGAAAAAACGGAATTTCTTGGCAAACTACAATATTCCCAAGCTGGAAAAATGCTTTCGTCTCTCTTTTTCCCACGGCGGAGTTATGTTTTCTCATCTTAGGTCATATTTTCCGGACGCCAGCAATTCCTTATATACTTTTACTTTCCTTAGTTAGGTACCTACATATATCATATATTGGAGAAATTCTCCACATCCACACAAGACGATTACCATTTCACTATATCTTCCTACTTTCCTACTTTGGTAACTCAGACTTCAGACCATAATCATTTCATGTAGGCAGTCGTTCCCTTAGCTTTTCATTCCTCTGCTTGGACTTTCACTTGGGTGGACTGTTTTTCCATTCGCCTTCTTGTCCTCTGTCTCTTCTTTTCTCCCTTAACTCCTATTACACTAGTATAGTACACAAATAATGTTATGTACTCTTTCTTTGTAAATATTATAATTATATTTCTAGTACACAATATAGATAAGACAAGATTTAAGCTTCGTTGGTGTTTGCAGTAATTTCATTTTGCATTACCTACACATGCTGTAGTATTTACTGGTATGTCAGATAATTAGTTTTTACACTATATTATTTAGCCATGTGAAATAACGTTTAGATTACATTATACTTATATATGCACATACAATAAATCCTGCTCTATACAGAGTGAAATTATATTATGTCATATAATACAGATATACCAGTATGCAGGTGGCCATTAGAGTTTATATAAACAGTTCACTTACTATTAGTAGATTTTGTTTGTGCATTAAAGATGTGAGTACTGTATTCACATAGGATGTCGAAACCATGTGCTACACTATTTACTTACCCATAGAGACAGAGACAGTAGAATATATAGATGTTCATTGCAAACTTTTTAGCCTTTGTTCAGCTTGCATGACTTTCTCTGTGGTACAATCTACAATGTATTTTTACTTATCGCCAGCTCAGTAGTGCGCTTTTCGTTGGAACTTTATGAGCTTTCCCTTCTGCTCAATAATACATAATTCGCAATCAAAACAAAAAGCATTGCACTACTGGATGGGCTAGAGGACTTCTCTCCTAGCTTACCGAAATCCACTGAATTGTGTATTATTATATACCTAGATAGACATAGTCTCTGGAAACGGAACAAGTAGATTGCATTGCATTTCACTGTGCCGGTATTATTATTACATGTGTCTGTATGTGTGAAAGTAGTGCACTTGCATTATTCCTCGTTCACTTTAGTCTTGACACACATACAGTTATTATTTACAAAGCTTTCTTGTTCCAGCAATTTCCTTTTGCTTTCTCTGCAAGCTTCAAAGGAAAAAAATCCAGTTTGACAAATGTTATTTCAACATTTCATTTATCTGTCTATATAGGGATACCTAACTACATAACTGCACATCCACCATACAGTAGTACTTAAGTATTATGAAATGGGAACTATCTTTATAGGTATTTTATACGGTATTATATATTTGTAGAAGTTACATAATGTTATTAGGATAACAATTCTATTCAACATCAATTCTTTGAAAAAGCAATTCCAGCTTAGGGATATTAAATAGGTACTGCAGTAGCTTAGCTTCATAGTTTTATATAGTATCACTTTATAATATAATATTTGTAGGTACTTATTATTTTTATTACTGTTAGTATATGCGATTTGAATATAATTTTAGGAACAATGGGATAATATTGGAATTTAATGGCGTAAATGATAATATGACTTGAATAATGTCAAAAGTAGTTACAGTAGCGATCGTAACGTCTCATGATCTCCCTGTTTTTGCAGCTTTATGGCCAATTCAGCGACTGCCGTCTCGTTCTCGTAGCTCATCTTCGAAGGAAAGTCCCAAGCGGGCCACCGGGTCCAAGTCCAGGTCCCAGATAGACTGCAGCTACTACATATACACAAGACGACTCATGTAGTAATGTAAGTAATACACAAAAGCCTCACTGAAAAAGAACTAAACTCAACCAAGTAAAAGTGACTTTGAGCGCTTGAGGCAAGGAATAGTGAAGCCAGGCCAAGCCAAAGCAAGTTTATTCGACTCACTCGGATGAAAATAAGGAGGAAAGTGAGGCAGCAGCAGGAATGAGGAGTCTATGTCGTAGACACAGCCCTCTACCAGGTCCAGGGAACCCACCCTAATCATTCTTGTCCCTTTTATAAATAACTAAGCAATCTACTATTATCACAAGCTATCAGCTGGTTTGATAGTTTTAAACCATTCTAAATAGAGTTTTTCCCCAGAATACTTTAATTTCTATTCTGATAAGCTAAGAGCAAAAAATTCTCTCATTATAAATCTCATTTCAATAACTAGACTATTTATTCTTCATAAGTTAAAAGAAATACTGCGAGTGCGTGTCTGGACCTGATAGGGGGCTGGGACTACGACATTTATGCCTTGTTTTGCCTAACCGTGATACAGAACAGTACTACCAGGTCTTAGCAATATTCCTTCGTCAAAAAATGCCTGCTTTGTGCTCTCCTTTTTCTTAACAGTAACAAGAGAAATTGTAAGTCAAGCCAAGCCAAGTGTAAGTTAAAGAACGCCAAGCCGAACCTCATGTACTATAATAGTATAGTATGTATTTATATACAACATTACAACTACACAAACTATACACTGGCCCTTATCCTAGCACGGCTAAAAGGAAAAATGAAACGACAAACATGATAAAGAATTGTAAGCTTGAGTAAAAGTAAAAGACATTCATTTTGTCTCTCTATCCTGTCTATGGGTATGCTCTAAAAAAATTTACCTACATTATTTATTTTAAGCTGTACATAGTACAGCTTACTCTGATATTTACTGTATATGAATTCAATCATAGTGGCGCACCCAGTGTTTTGATACTTTCATAAGGAGGATAGATTTCTTGTGCTATATTGTATTCATACTATATTTACAAATAACCAAAAATGTTTAAAATGTAAGGTAAGTACATAAATAGTATCTTATAAACCAACAACACTGTTATTACAAGCCGTAAATCAACATCACAACGAGATATACTTAATATTAATATCTGAGCATTAGCAAGCAACCTTGATTCATTTCCAACCTAATGTGTCTTTGCAATGCAACTCTGTGTCAGTCCTAATGCTAATGTAATCTTATCATGGAATGATAATTTATAAATGAATTTACACATGCATCATGCCGTATATCACATCACATGCATAAAGTATTGACCCGGACATGCAATTGTTAACGATAAGTAATAAAGTACATAGGAAAGGTATGCTCACTCATGTTCAGTATTAGTTTTACTATTGCTCTTAACTGTATGTACACACATATCGCTATCATTAGCTAGAATCATCTACGAAACAGATACAAATCAAATAACTGGATTCAAGTCAAAGTCAAGTCGTGTCTGTCAAGTCTGGTGAAAGTAAAAAATATATGATATGCTATTCTACACCTATGCAATACAATACAATACAGAATAACTAATAACTAACGACCTAAAACATTTAAATATCCAAGTCTAGCTATACCGTACTATGCCTGCATAGTATGCTGGTATGTAATAAAACATATTGTTATTTTTTGGCTCGTCTTGTCCTTGTCATTCATCCTCAGGGTGAATAAAAGCCAAAAGCGATGATGATCATTTCCTAAAAGCCAGGAGCATCGTCTCATTTCTTTCTTTTATTACATATTTACCTTTTGTCATTACTAATGACTTTCTAGAGAATTTATTGCCTTTCCCTCTCTCAAATAGTTACTTTTATTATAAAAGTGACTCTACGCAGTATATACTTGAACCATAATAATAACTTAGTCATTTTCCCCTTCGGTTTTACAACGAAATTCTCAGGCTCAGGTCTCCCCGTTTGCGACAAGACAAAACAGAATGATGTAAGTGCTCCTTTACTATGCTACTATAGTGTACTGTCGAAATTTCCATTCCAGGAAAGAAAAGCGACTCCACTCCAGTTCCAGTCACAACCACACTAACTAAAAGGGGAAATCTACAAATGCATTATTTTATTTACACTTTACAGCTTTCCACTCGGATAGAAATGCTACGCTAGACTTCACCGCAACATATCTTCCTATGTTACTTACCTAACTATAAGTCTAGTCTGTAGTCTGTAGTCATATGTAGTCATAGTGTTAGTTTTTTTAGGTCCAGCATAAGAACTCTCGTTTCATCTCATCTCCTCATGTCATCTCAAAGAAAATAGCGTGGACGCATAAAAGACTGCATCTTTTCTTGGCACTTTATTCGTTTACGTTTACGGTGTAGTAAGAGTAAGAGTCTATGGGTATGTGTTGTCCTTATATTTGTACAAGGCTTCTAAAGTTAAGCCAGGCTACGCAAGACGAACAGCGGAGGTTATGTAGCATCAGGGACATTCAAAACATAAATGCTACACCTTTCATTTCTTTCATGGACTGTTTTAGTAGGATGACACAACACAATAGGGCAGGAGAATCTATAGTGTTGTACCACACGACTACCGCCCAGGCATTTGCAATTTCGGAAGGCCCGTTAAGTAGTTTAATACTTTAGACCTTCTATGTATACATATACATGCTACACAACAAAACATAGCATCCTCTTACTTTTCTGCTTTATTACCATACGTATAAACATAAATAGATATACTGTACCGTTTTCTTGTGATGACTTTCCCCAAACGGCACACTTCACTCATTCTCCTCTTCCTGGATAAAATAATTCCAAAATACGCACCAATGAAATGGAGAAAGAATGGCAAATCAGCATGAGGGAGTGTCAAGTTTGTCATTTCCCTTGGGCGTTATCTTATTGTTATTCTCCAGTTATCTGTCATAATAGACAGGGAGGGATGTTGTAATAATGTTTCGGATACGACTGGACAGTTATTATTATTCAAAATCTTTTACGAGTGACATTCCAGCGTATTACTGTTATGTTAATCACTGTTATGTTGCGTTGCACAGTAGTGCATGTTTCCAAAAATAATTCTTGTCGTTTACAGAATACAATTTAAATATACCTAAATAAAGGATAGGAAAAAGTGCGATGGTACTGAAGAATATTTTTAAATATTTAATTATTGCATCATTACTGTAAGTGTTTTATATAATATTTATTTTAATTAAGTTCCGTTTCCTGTGGATAACAACTGTATCTTATAATTTTGAGCATATAAAATATTTTTAGGTAAAAATTGCAGAGCTATATTTGTCCATCTTAGCGTAGGAGAAGCTGTAAGTGCATGAGTGACTCAGTAGTAAAATATACACATCGGCACCAATTTAAGGCTCCCTAGAAAATTGAATATAATCTCATTTAAACGGAGAAGGCGTACCGAAATTTTAGTACATCCATGTTTCCTTATATTGGCATAGATCTGTGTTACAATTCTGCATTTATTTCTTGAATATTTCTCGATTATCTCGAGAATTTTCAAGAGTTTCTCATTTTTCTTGTAATGAATACTAACAAGTAAAACATAGAAACCTAAGAGAAAGGACAAGGGAAGACTGTTCAAAAGTGTCGGAAAACTCCAGCATCTTAACTCAAGAGGTTGTGTTGGCGTAGTTTACCTTTCACAAGTAAGTAATAGTAAGTAAACCGGATCTCATCTTAAATATTACATGATGCCTGATGCCCTGTTTATTATGCATTACTTAAGCACACAAACTGCAGCGAAGTGCTGTAAGCTAAACACAACAATATTAACATAATATCATATACACAACTCTTTACTTAAGTTAGGTAGGTGTAAATATAATAATAATATAACAGCAGCATGTCCTGCTCTTTGAAAGATGTAGAAAGTAGAATACCGACTACCTTTCCTACCAAGATACCAAAATAAAGTAGTTCAACTGCCAAGGAGAAGAGGAGAAAGGCTCAAGTTATGCATTCTCATCAATTTTCATTTAATTTTAATAACTGTCGGCTTGTCTCTGAAGAAGAATTTTTGGGATGCTTTTATTTCGTGTGCTTTGCTTGATTTTTCTACACAGTACAGTACAGCACCACTAAATTACGGAGGGAAGGGACGGAGTGTCGTTTGTATGCATTTTAATTTATGTAAGTACCTACTAAATATGCATACTTGTTAGAGCTCCGTTTTCCTTAGATATTTATGTATACAAAGCGGAGGTGAAATTCTTTTGCGTTTATCTCTTTCTCTTTTATGCATTCCCACTTTATTATAATCCTATCTAGTGTTTCTTATCATGGAGATACCGAAAGTATGAAAACAACTGTAGGAATTAAAAGAACAATATAAGAAAGCAGAAGAAAAAGAAGTATATGGTCAGGTCTGCTGCTGTTTTTAGTTAATTCAGTTCTGCACTACTACAATATTATGTACATACTGCAGACACACAACAAGAGTGACGAAGTAACATTGAAAAGTTAACTGTTGTTCTTTCACGGCAACTGGGGTCGTCTATTTCTAAGTTTTAATTGTATTTTTTTGACTACCTGGTGTGTGATGTACGGGTGAAATTGAGTGGAAACTGGATAAATATTCTCGTGAGAAAGAGAGCAACTGACGACACAATTATTGGTTGCTGCTTTCCCTTCTTTCTCTCTTGCCGCTTTTCTAAGGCATTTCCCTTTCCCTCTTTGTTGTTTATCTGTGAGCAAGTAAGTCCATTAGGTACCCCACACCAGTATAACTACAACTACACTACTCCATTATATTTTTACACTAGGGAAGCTCCCCATTAGGTCATACATACTTTAGGTGCGGTCTTTATAAATACTACAAAGCAAAATCTTACCACGTATAGCAGAAATCGGGAAATGTGTTTTATTTTCTTATTAAATATCTCCATTTTTGTTAGCATTATATATTTCTTATATGCCGTGCATCATTAATAATACGTACTAAAATAAAGTTACTAGACAAATTATATCCTAGATTTATACAAGGCCAATGCAAGAATACAATACCATTATTAAATGAGTAGGCAATCAATAATTCAGATAAAAATTACTAGCTAATACAAATTGACATCTTGGAAAAAAAACAGAACTTTCTAAATGTACACATACGTATAAGTAGTATCGTAATTTATTACAGGATAGTTTGCACTTACTATCTGCTATATATGTATTATTATTAAATTAATCGTTTCAGAAAGGTCAGTTTGATCAATGCAATTCACGTATCGCAGTACATAACATACTTATAAGTAAATAGGTCGAAGTTATATAAAAACAAGGTCACTTCAATTTTATGTATATAACATTCATCTACCAGCATATCTACATGAGAGAGTTGTGAGACATGCATTACGTAAGACATGCACCTACAACCTATAAATGTAATAAAGTTACAAACCTATACAGTGTACTAACTTTTAGATAAAGAAGAATTCAAGAAACTATAAGTCGACATATCAGTATGTCTGTAGCGTTTGTCTTTATATCTTTAAGATATTTCATTTGAATAGACAACAGTATACTTACAATTATAATACATACCTTCTCGTCCTATGGCATACATATACAAATGCATAAATATCAATTGTCTTTGTGCATACTACATATACTGTAACCTACTGCAGATTCAATAGTGTATTTCTTTAATTTAGTTGGCATTGTTTTTTTGTTGGAAGTCCAAGCTCGTTGTCTACACATCCGTTGCACTTCAATTTGTGCAATTTTAGTAGCTGAACTTTGGTTTTAGTGCAGTTTGTTGTTTCGGTTGGTAGTAAATGTACAGCAAATGGTTAAGTTTAGCGGATATCAAAGCTACGCCGGTTCGTTAAGGTGGCCTGCTCTCGTCGATTTCCTAACTGCTCTAGATATGCAATACAATACAAGTTGCCCACTACTCTAGTTTATTGTATGAACTTTCCCCTTGTTCTCTTCACTTTGTATGGCCTTCTGTACTTTATATTATCCTTGAATTGAAATGCAATCCCCTATTAGTATCTGTCTCTGTGTATTGAGTACCTACTGTACTCTAGATATGCTGACAAGAAATCAGACTGCAGTAAGTAAAGTAAGTTTGAAGCATAGTATATGCAGCGAGAAGAGGAACAAGACAAGGAGTGAGCGGTAGAAGAAAGAAAGAGCCAAACTCTCAGTATGAGTTCTTTTTGCGGTCTCTTTTCCGAGATAAATCGATTTGCAAGAGGAAAATGAAAGTTACTTTGGACTACTCAACGGTTACATTTCTTACATTTTACTCTTAGAAAGAAATCTAAAGTAAACCTACAGATACTAGATACTACATACAATAATACATTGTAACTCAATATATTTATCGGACGAACTGTGAAACTTTGTAGTACCGTATTTTGTCATTTAACTCCCTGAGGGAATTATGCAGTCAATATATTTATTGGAAAAGCTGCCTAGTATAGCAGTCCCTGAAACCTTTTGACACAACTAAAGTTAATCGTTTTAATTGTGCTAATTGTATTTCACCGTGCTTAAGATTTACCGGGTTTTAAACTCATCTGTATCAAAATTATTTTGATCCAGAACCATATCTGTCATTTACGAATAATTTTCTGTCAATAAATATCCCACGGGGATCAATTAAGAAAATACGGTAAGAAGTACCTACTCCTCTATCTGCATTACTTGATGGAAATACAGTGAGACACTCAACTCAACTGAAGATATAAATATATATGTCTGGTTAGTTCATAGACATACATTCATTTATGTCTCTCTGGTCCGGTTTCCTCTTTTTCTCGGATTGAGCAGGGCCGGGCGTCTTAACAGAGAAAGAAAGGCAGTGAAGCCAAGAGAACGAAACGGTCGGTCACCATCACTATCACCAAAACCCAAGGCAACTCAACTACTTGGCATACAGACAGCCAACACAATCCAATATTTTTAGATGTAATGTGATGTGATGCGAGTGCCATCATTCCCTAGTGATAGGATGGGAAGTGATATGATGAGATGCCGATGTGGATGTCCATTCCTACTCACGAACACATTTTTTACTCTCAACGTTCTGATATTTGGCCATCCTTCTCCATCCACCACTTCAAACCGGAGAGATGAAGACAAGAGGGCAAAAGCAAACCAGAGAGAGGCAGTAACAGTTGAAACTCAAGTGTATGATGTCCGTATATATTATTTTCAAAATTCTTCTGACAACTTTCTCTAACTACTAATACATATATACAATCTCTGTCTGTCTGTGTCTGTAGTCCTTCCTTCTTTACTGAGTAAATATACATACATACACTTCCTTTGAATTTCCATTGGATTCATACCTATAGCTTCCTATATGTACCTACATCTTATGTTTAGTTAAAAAGCGTATACCTATTTACTTACTATGTTCTAGTTCTAATGTTTTACAAGAGAATCTCAACTTTATATAAATATTTATTCTTCAGCAATGTAAACACTTATTGTTTTCCTTCCAGTATTCGGCTACCTAGAATTAAGATATGGACTTAATTAGCAGAAATATATATAAATGTTAAAGATGGAACGCTATTTGCGTCTAATACAACAATGTGTATAGTTTTTACTTAAACAAAATTTATGACCTACTTATTCAACAAATAAACCTACCAGGGGATTATAAAAATTAAGGTTACCCTCCGCCTGTGGGGTTTAGTAGAGCATGATGCATGATGAGTCTTAGTCTTAACAATCAAAATAATATCACATTCTAATTATTAGGAAGCAGCCAGCGGCCATAGTGAAATAATTATCCTTATGAATTTTCTAGGGATTTAAATTTTTAGACTGCAATTTTTGTCCTTGCATTTTGCATCCTTGGGTTTATTAGGCTAGGTAAGTTACCTAATTTACTTTTGTGTAAACTAAAAGTAAAAAAGTAAAAGATCGGAAGTTCTTTTGTGTACATATACGCTTATACCTTATACGGTACGACTACGAGAACAAAGAGCCGACTTAGACATTTAATTCAAATACCAACTTGAAAACTTTTCCCTACAGGATTTGTTCCCTCTATTGTAATTCGGGATTTTTTGTTAATTAAGAGAAAGTGGATGTTTCATTGAAGAATGTGGAGTGTCAATAGATAGTAGATGCACTTTAGATAATTTCTAATGGAAATTGAAGCTGTATGGGGATGAATGATTATATAACTATGTCTATGTCACTGCCAATCCATTGAATCGATAAGGACAAGGGAACATTGCACTATCTATTAAATATATAGTAGGGCTATACTTATACATAGTATACCTACTCATCCCACTATACAGTTACTACTTAGTAGTTGCTACTACGTTCTCTAACTAATAATATATATTATGGCAATAGCAATAGCATTACACACACGGTAGGCATAAACGTAACATAAGATGACATGGTTCAACTTGGAATCCCATTTCCAATAACTGTAACTGTAGCAGTCAGCATGAAATCTGATCAGGCTCTTTTCAAATCTAAACAATTCCCGTTTGAGAGTACAGGAGGATGAGTAGGTCAAAGGTACTCGACTCAAGTAAACTAAAACAGTTCTCATCTCCTACTCATCCACTTCACTCCTTGCATCCAAGGAACGTAAGTACATACCTAGCATAGGTAGGCACTACAGCTACACCCTACACCACACCAAATAGACACACACAGTTACATAACAGACAGACGCCGTGTCGTGTTGAAAGTTGAAGAGCCTATTCTTAAATACGTAGTGTTTTCGTAGGTAGGCACAACACAGGCATCCACATCGCATCAGGGTCATTCAAAGCGCAGTGAATGTTTCACTATCTCCATGTCTTGATCTGACTGCGTCCGAATCCAAATGTCTTTTCTTATTCACAGTCAAACTCTAGAATTCTTTTGAGTGTTAATCTATAGTGCTCATGTTCATATCACAGGCACTCAAAAACAGTGCACTGCTTTCCATACTCTCTTTATTCTTATTTCTATCAAATGGAGCGTACACAAACTAAGGAGAGCAAAAACCTGGAAATAGCTAATTATGAAAATGGACATGATACATATTATATTCCAGTACAAACAATCCATAAGAACTCATCATTTCACAGTATTTGAGTTGATCATTCGACGGATGTCCTCCTGGAATTGCTTGAACCATTGTTAAGAATATCTGATCTAGATAAATACTGATAATGGCAATGGTACACAAATTAATCGATCGACAAAATAAAATAATGATACATTTACATTACATCATTTTGGTAGGTTTATTTTACGCATTAAACAAAAAAGATAGGTAATCTGCATGCATATTACTCTACATCAAATAATTGTTGTTACGTTAGTAAAAAAATAGGGCGGTGGAATTAAAAATAAACCATGGGTAAATGTTGTAGGAAAAGGGGCTTGTTAATTAGTGTAAATCACTGGGATAATCATAATCAATGTGATAATTATTGATAATCATTGATATTTGCTGCGATCATCATTGATAATCATTGACAGACAGACAGACAGACAGAACAAAACTATAAATGAGACAAGCTCCTTAATGATTCCAAAAATTCTCTTCTGACATCCTTGCATGCTCCCTCTACATAACATAATATCTATGTACTTTTTGTATGAAACTTTTGTGTCTCAATTCTGTACTGCTCTAATGCTTGAAAACCTTACGTAGTAGTATATAGACACTATAATATAGTTCACTTTAGCACACAGTATAGTTTTTCCTGAGTCAGCTTTCTTCTCTTTGTACTTTGCACTATGTTAGAAAGTGAGTGGTTTGGTTTGGTAAGTTCCCTTCTTTTCTAAGCTCTGTCTGACTAGCAAGTGAGTGAAGGTATGTGTGTACTCGTATTCTATAGCCTTTAGAATCTTTTTAGGACATGTAGAAACCTTGAGTTGTGAGTTGCTTTAGCCTAGTCAAGTCAAGCCTCCTCTGCTCTTCCTTGGACTGGCTTGGTGTGGCTCTCACAAAGAAGATCAGATGGGAAGGCTGGAAATGGTCTCTGTCTTTACTGATTTGATTTTCTCTTTTCTTCTTTGTGGTACACATAACATGCATTACATACATAGATATCTAACTGTGTGTGTGTGTGTGTGTACTTATGTGTGTTTTGGAATACAGAAGATATTATTCTTTATAGAACTGAAGACAGCTCTAGAGGAGAGACACACATAGATAAGTAGAATACGTAGTTAGGTCAGTAGGGACGATGCCCTGATCACAAGAATATTACTTCTGTCAAAAGAAATTCATACAAAGAAAATGTTGGACTGGAATACTGGAATGAAGAGAACTCAACGGAGCGACTGTGTTGTATTTACTAAATAGTAGAGCAAAAAAGATAACATTGAAAGCATCATTCGTAGCCTAAACCTAACGAAACTAAAAGTATATGAATTGTGCAATACGCAGAATATAAATAGAACACAACGGCTAATACGTACTACATTACAAAGACTAATACGTTTTCAGTAGGACTACAACTACAGCTTAGAAGCATTACACAATGAAATGGGTATACCCACTGCGTTCTACATGTAATAGTAATGTACCGTAATGGGTCAACATTAGCAAGGATTAATTTATAAGAAAAAGGTTCCATAGAAATAAGTGACAATACAATTTTTTGCAGTAGTGTATGGTGTATCTAGTAGCTCTATATATTATGTGTACGAAAATTAATATGGCACAGAAAGAGATACATAGAATAATGTAATATCATCATGTGTATGAAAAGAAACGTCTCCTATTTGGAAGAAAGTCAAGTCAAAAGTGTTACATTTTTTCTTGAAAGCATCAAATGCAGTGCTAATAAAAACCAATGTGTTAGATACTATAAGATACGTACTTGTACGTAATAGTCGTAAGGCAACACGAGTAAAGCTTATTTCCATCCATTGCATTGTAGAATTGTAGCTTGTTGGTAGCCGATATTATTTTGAGTGCTCTACACCCAATTCCTCCGTGAGCCTTTTTGACAGCTGTAAATAATTTAGTTTATTTTTTGCAACCAGAAGTTTATGGCGGTGTTTGAAGGGAATACCCAGGTGAGTTTAAGTGGAAACTGAGGTGCATGCTAATGAATGTTCTCCCTTAAGTTAACTCGCAAACTGCTATACACATAGTACACACGAAGACCAAAAACTGCTTCTCTGTCTGTACGTAGCAGTAACTATAGTTGAATTCGCATGGAATTTCGGATGAGCTTTGCAACCCAAGCCAAGTATTCACATAGATATCAGTAGTATTATCAAGTACTCACATCAAGAATGGAGAAGTACACAGAAACTAGTGATACTCACTCATTCCTTCCTAATATTGCAAACACACACACATAATACTTATGTAGGTGCATACACAAGGAGAAAAAGGAAACAGGGATGCTGCTACTAACAACGTTCGCACACAAACTCGCACTCGCTCCTCGTCCTTTCCTTAGCTTTGCCTTCTTGCTCAGTAGTCATGCAAAATGAGGATCTTCATCTCTCCTAAGGAATCTAACCTAACCTAAACGAAAGTCAAGTCAAGTCAATACAAGGAAAGGCAAAAGAAAGGCAAAAAAGAGGAGCAAAACATACGGCCACCTGATCTTCCTTCTAAATATGTACTTGTATACATTTGTGCACATGTATATACATTTATCCTATATATAGGCACATGTTTGTCTCCTCTTGGATTGCTATGTATTCATATATCTAACTATTTTTCCACAGTGTGTATCACGTAACACAGTATTATCTTTCTAACTCTACTTACGTTAGTTACGTTATGCACAAACACAATTTCCAGATGAAACCAAGCCAAAAGGGAAAGAACTTCTCTCTCTTGTGGAGCATCGCCGATTCCAACGTACTAAAGTAAAAGCAAATGGCAGTCGTTACGCTAGAATGTTAAAACAACAATGTGTAGCTGCTATAAGGGAACTATTCATAAGAACATGTTAGGATTGCAAGCCTTATATCTGTATAAACTAGAACAACGCATTTTCCAACAGAACTCAACCATTTTATTATTGTAGTAAGGGAATGCATGGAACTACGGGAACAAGTAGCGTTGATGTTGATGCTCAAGCGAAAGTAAGACAAAATTCGTATCATCCTCATCATTATCATTATTATCATGATATTATACCGACTGTCTGTTGCCTTATTTCTATGGCTTCCATTCTCTACGACTTCTAAATGCATACTACACTACACTGCACGTACAGTTACCCTTGTTCTTCTCCGTGTTAGTGTTGCCGAGCAAAAATTCTAAACTCCACTTACCCAGTTTACCGATAGCAAATGAAGTTAACAGTTTCAACGCAGACACAGATGCTATATTAAATTGTAAATACTTACTAGTATGTATTTAAGTATAGTATAAGTACTACATGTGTTGGAAAATTCTAGAGGAAAAAAAATTGCAGGATTAGTATTAATAGTCTAGGCTCACATTATAAGAAGCCAACACCAAAACCAAGTGGGGGAAATAGACTAACATCTGTCTAAACCTTCTTTAGCTAAGGAGAAAGTCAAAATTGCAATATCATTTATCATATCAGATCTTTATACCAACAATCTCTAGTATATGTACATACTGCACCTACTCTAAACTCTACCTAAGTATTTAGGTACCTCCATTTAATTTACTTTCCTCTCAATATTACGAAGTTGTAATTAAAATATAAATCACACAGCTTATAAAGGTAAATAGTGTTGCGTAGTTAGACTTTTTCTTTGTGTTTATATATACAGCATTATTGCTAAGATATTTTCTATTCAACTAGACCTAAACGCAAACTCCTTGACTACTAGGCCAAGCCGGCTACACCATATTTATTCACATGCCTTCATCACAGAATTGGATATCAGCGTTTTATTAATAAATGTTTAGGTACTTACTTCATTGCCTAGTACCTAGCTACTCAAAGAAATTCATGAGAACGAAATAACGGTAAATAATAATTTTTCCAGGATTAATATCCTGAGCTAAAGGAAGGGAAAGCAATGCAGAATGCAGTCTATAGAGAATGTGTGTGTATGTGTGTATTATGATATTGTGTACTTACGTGGATCACAAGGACGGGAGTAAGCCAACCACGACGACGATGTCTGCGTCTTTGCTTGCTTATTAGTACTTTTCCATACCATATGATAATGTGAGCAACTTTGCTAATAGCTAACTACACCGAACTCTTCAGGCAAGACTACACAGCGCTGCGCTGATCTACTTTTGAAAGAAAAGTATGTAATCTATGCTGAAAGTTAAGTAACCGAAAAGGCTTTAAGTAAAACAAGAGAGTGCTTAGCATTTCTTAGGCTGGGCTTCCTCAATTTTATGCATATATTACACAAGCACCTAAGTAACCTACGCTAGGGCTTCCTCTAAATAACTAAAGTAAATAAAATACATAACTTCATACCGTAGGCCTATTTAAAATATTTAGGTACTTGAATTAGAGCAAGTTTCATGGATGTTTCTTTCCTGGTATAATTATGGTACCTACCTACTACTAAGAACAACAACCTTTTAAAAATCCAGAATCCATACTTAAACTTAGAAAGTGAAAGTAGAAGAAGGTACGTGGCTAAGTGGGTACCTACTAGAGCATAGTTTTTCCTAGAAACAGATAAAAATGTGTACCGACAAAAAATGCATACTGTGTAGTCTACTCTAGTTTCTAACGAGTACCTAGCTATTTACTGATAAAAAACTATATATTTATGCAGTGTATAGGTACAGCACACATATAGATATGTAGTGGTATGAGTATCAGATGACAATAGTGTGTAGATAAGAAAACTTTAGTAGACGATACTGGTTTGTTGCTCTGTGCTGATGGTACTGAGTGTTGTGAAGGTAGTAGCTATTGCTGCTATGTAGTTTTTGAAGTTAAAGCTTGGTTAGTTAGCTAAAGGTATTGTTGTGTCTTGTACAAGTAAATCCAAAGGAAAGCAAGTTGCAAAAAGAGTTGCTTAGTTTACTTTTCTCCACTCACCAACTTTATCTCCATTAATCCCATTAGTGCCTTTTCTCAAGCCTTAGCTTTCCCTTCATACCCGCTACGTACCAGTGCATTGAGAGAGGACACATGCGTATGCACGTAATATTCACTCCCAAAACAGCCAGGAAATATTTAACTTTCGTAACAATCACATTAATGACTTTGTCAAGAATTAAAATTTTCTCATCGTAGTGTTATGTTAAGTATTTAGGTATTTAGTATAGATTTTTCAAAACTTTCATGCAAAGTAGATTGGATTTCATAGACTATAGCTTACCACAACCTGGAATATGTAATTATAGCTCTTGTGCGTGAATTTGTCGACATGACGCAAGCAGTGTTCATTCAACTTTCCAAGCAGGAACACAAATTATCCACGAAACTTAAATACCTATATACAGTACAGTATTAGTATTACACGTACACTATGTACGTAACTTAAATACTAGTACTATATCGTAAATATAATATTTAGGTAATAATACAACAAATAGTACCTACACCCGATATTGATATGAATACTTATGCCGAAACAGCATTTAATATACCTAAAATAACGCAATGCTGTGTAAAGTTAAGTTACACTTACAGTACATACACAGTAAGACAAGTATGTACTATAGTGAGAAGCATATTTGTCGAACACTGAGTACTTGGAGAAGAAAGTTGAGTAAATTAAACTGGCGGATTAAGTTAAATAGGGAGTAGCTAAGTAAAAATAAGTAGGCAGTACTATCCGTAGTGCTGTTTGTCGACAGTACACATTAAGAGAAGGTGCAGAAACGAGACGCTTGACGTTTAATACACTTGGTATCTTGTACTATGCTCTATAGATATTATAGAATAGGTATAGCGTACTTAAACCATTTAAACATTATGCACAATAAGTAGTAGGCACTATGCCTCATTTATAATAAATACCTAGCGCTTTCTTATAAGCACATAATACGCGTCCTACTATATATGTATCTGTTTGTAGTTATACATTAGTTAGTAAATAGCTAATAACGGATGCCTACACATTTACACTTGCATTTACTTAAGAAAGAGAAAGTTTACACTTTACCTAGCTAATTCAGTGAGTACAATAGTAAGTATGCTTACGATGTTTCGCATATAGTGTGTGTATAACTGCAAAAGCAAGGTGGACGGCGAGGGAAAGTTCATTTTCCCCTATAATTAGAAATCTACTATTTATTACGGATCCGTATCAGATGTAGTATGTAGGTATTAACTTATGTGAACAGGCGCCTTAAGTTAATATTAGTTCTTAGTAGGCACGGCTGAAATAAGCATGCAATGCAGTCGTACATACATATAAGTAGGTACTATTTACTTTCTCCTCCTGCGGGTGATTACATGTGTACTTAAGGTACTTACGTTAGTTTGTATTAGTTTGTTCAGTAATGGCAATTGTCTTGTCCTGACTTGGCTTTCTCCAGTTATAATGTAATGTATACAGAATGAGATGTTATGAGACAGACGGTCCAAATAAAGAAAATAATGGCACACAATCCATTCAGTCCTGTTTTTATTGCGACAAGTGGTAGGCTGGCAATAATACATAGCACTGTAGTGTACTATAGTTACTACATTATATAAAATAATATGTACCCAGTGCACTGGACTGGGAAACCTTTGAGTGTCTTGTCTTGTCTCCTTCAAGATTTATTAGTAAAGAGATGTTTGAGGACATGCCGTGCCGTACAGGAGCATATAATGCATCTATTATTTTGCTCAATTTAACTATTTATTTTAATCACTTCCCTATTACGCGACTGAATTCCTTATGATTATTGTAAGTAACACACTGAACTAGTTGTACTTGTAATAACTTCACTTTCCCTTTCTAACTTTCTCCGCCGGCATTGATGTTGGAATTTCGTAATACGAGTAGAGGTTACGTAAGTATTCTATAGCTTTAGAGCTCTAGTACTATTAATAGAATGTATCATGGTATTATTACAATACCTAGATCTACTGGAATAGTATTCTTGCTTACATAGCTATAGGTAGTTATGTGCCTAACATTATAAAGTACATTTAGATTTTATAAAGATAGCTTTCTCATAGCGCCAACATTATCGCCCACTAAAATGCTGACTAAGAAAACACAAACAGTATATTTATTGTGGAATGCTATGATAGTAATTTAGAGTAAAAGCTGCATTTACTAACGATAAAGTAATATATTCCCTCTTTGCATTTATAGTATTATTTTGGGGATAAAGTCCAAGTACATTTTTCTATACATTTGTCTCCAATCAAACATCAAACATAATTTAATAGTGGAGGTAATGATGGCGAAGTAAAATAGAATTTTTGCATCAAACTTCAATTTAGTATGCTTTTTTGTATAAATAATTTTCGTTTTCCACTCGAGACATATTAATTACATAAATAAGTAGGTAGTAGGTGGTAGTGGCACAATATATGTAGGTATTATTGTGGTACTTAACACAAATGGATACAAGCTTAATGTACTTGTAATACTGAAAAGCTTGCAATTTGATTACCTATGCACATACTTGGGCATTGGTGAAAACTACTATTTGTATGTACCCTATTGATTTAGTTTTGTTGTTTGTAATTTGAGTACATACATATTTTAAATACTTACTTTGTAGTGTATGTATTACTTTACCGTACAGTTATTTGTAGGCACAGTTGTAGGCGACAACTTGTAGTTATTTATTTCGTTTGGTCGAATGAATCGAACTTGAAGTGATATGATGATCCAAGTTTGAGGAACTTTTATCTACCCACACCCAGCACAAGTTTCACATGCCTGTTCTCTTGGCAAGCATTTAATAAAACGTACATTGCATTGGTTCGCTTTAGTTGCGTAGACGCAAACTACAGTAGGTCCTCATAAAACTAGAGCGATAGCGACACATACTCACATGACATTACAGAAAGACGGAGAGACTTTAAGGCTTCCAAGGGAGACTGTTCACTGTTGTACTCATAATTACGCCTCCAATTCATCATCACCACTGCACAGCAAAGCAAGGGAGTCTGAGACCAAAAAGCTCGATTTTATGTTCATCGCTCATGAAGACTCATGAGGACTTGGACAATTATGACTTGAATTATTATCCGGCCTACAGCATAAGAACTGTATAGATAGACACGAACGATGTCGGCATTTGTTAAAAAACTGGAGCATCGCATCATATCCACTACAAGCAGTACACTACATAACAGAGCCTCTCTCCTCCTAGTCTAAATGTATGTGGCATGGCACATACTTGTGGTAAGTAGTCATGAATCTAGTAAATGTAGGGATGTAAAGACAAGGCAAAAGTCAAGTCAAGCCAACAAAGCAATGAACTCAGAACTCTCCTCTGTTTTACTCTGTGTAGTGAAGTGATATGTCTAAATATGATATGTGTGAGTTTGCTTGAGTTGGTAGTAAAGATTATTAGAAATACAACTTGGGCACTACGTAAACCATTGAAACTAACTACACTCTGTTCTTGCTGATACATAAAAAACTGGAATTGGAGCATGTAATTTCAAAGGAGGCAGATGTACATTACTTACTTACACTAAATACAACTACGCACATAGTGCCGTAACATAAGTGTGCCAGAGAATATCAAAATGTGTGCACACGTCTCTATATATAGCAAGAGCAACTGTACTAAAGCTATGTAAGTAAGTATTTACATATAGATTAACTCCATAACTGTATAGGGTGTACTTATTTTGTATAACATGTACAGGAAAGAGGGAGCCGGAAGAAGTGGTCCTATTTTTGATAAGCTGGAACAACTCATCATCGTTCCTGTCATCAACTGTCTCCACGAGACCCTGAAGGACTAATGAAATTCCAGATTAAGTCAATCTCAAGTGACTTCCTCGTACCCTTTGGTCATGTCACGTCAGCAGGGAATCAGCACACGTCCAAGTTCAACATTAATGATCTCTTAACTACAACATTCAACTCAAGACGAATCATGCCCTCCTCGTTTTGAAAGCGGTATATTGTAGTTCTAGATTCCAGAGAGGGAATAATAATGTTAGCGAGCCTAAGAAAGTAAGTATGAATGTTAAAGTACAAAAATAAGTGTAGGCGGTTAAGCGGTTATGACTTTATTAGAGAATGGACACCATGGCGAGTATTTAACCAACTCTTCTTGTCTTTATGGATCCTTTATTATGTCTGTATGAATATACACATACTAAATACAAACGACCACCATATATATGTATAACTCCCATTAGTATATAAGTATGTACTACTAGTATATACTATACGTTCTGCTTTTCGGGTTACGTTTTACGTATAGGTACATAAGTACATTACATGATGACACGTCTTGTCTTGTCAGTTCTAATACACTCTTCGTGGTTAGATGCTACCGCTAGTGCTACGGGCTACCACAGAGAGGAACATATTTAGGGAGGTTGGAAAACTCTGAAGCTACACACCTCCCTCACTCCTATTTTTGTAACGTTGCTTTTATTAGTTTTCGCCACAGTTATAGTAGAGCGTCCATTTGGAAAGGAGCTAAAAGTGCAAGGAACTTTACAACTTAAATCCACACTTCTGGGGAAAGTCCAACTTTTCTACTTCAACTTAGTCTGCTACTCACAGGATCATTAAAACAGCAGTAACATACCTGCAATGGACAAGTTTCTACCCAACTCAAGGACCGTAAATCATTTAATACAACTGGGCTTTCTATTTCCATTCCAACAACTTTCTAGTTCGCAATTTTAACAGAAAATAAATAGAGAAACTTTAACACTGCAAATCTATTGCAGTTTTCATGTTTTCATTAAATGCGTCATTCGTCTGTTTTTCTGATCTTATGAAATCTATATGTGTAAATTGTCATTTCCCCCGAATGCAGTATAGAATGCTTGCGTCTTTTGACTTCGAGAACTGATCGTGAGGTTAGAAATTATGAAATTATGACAATATATTATAATGTAATGTATATACTTAACCCAATTGTATTAAGGAGAATAATATAATATATACGTTTAAGATTCTTTACAGCTTATACAGGTATCTAATCTTAAGTAGTTAGGTCTGCGGTAATAATAACTGCTACAACTTCCTTATAAATTAAAGTTCTAATTTCATCCTATATAAATACATCAAAAGAGCATATATATAGAGAGAGAGAGCTTGGTTAGTTAGTTGTGGCCAAGGATACTATATAGATATTTGGATGAAGGTTCGGACACTTCCCCTTAGTTACCCATGCAAAATATTTTTGTCTTAATTTTGATAGTCCTTCCTTTACTCACAGTGACGTCACTGTGAGTAAATCGTTTGCATTTT
>JAQFYC010001494.1:0-33692 GCA_034694165.1 Tomocerus mixtus | reverse complement strand
GTGGGGCAATGTGAGATTTAGCGGGAATTTAGTACTAAATGTCTTTAATATGTCATCTAAACTATTGTCATCAACAAGACCAGCACCCCCACCACCGATTTAATAATTTTGTGATTAGGACGATACAGGAGGACATCCGTTTGCACCGGTTTATTGTACGTTCGTGTTATATTTATACTTTCTCCAAATTCTACATTCATCTGATTTATTACTAATGTAAAACACTTTCTCAAATATCCTATTTCTCATTCGCATATGGTTACAGCTTACACTATTGATAAGTTTGTAAGCCATCATAAAAGAAATATTCTGACTGTTATCAACTATAACATACCGTAAAAACTGAATTAATTCCTGGTGGTTTATTGATTTAAACTATATATTATGCTTTTATCCGAAATCCCAATTTAATTCCCCAGACCCAGTGGGGAAAATCAACCTGGGGACTTACAACTCATTTAAAGCTTATGACTCCTCTTAAATATTATTTTAAATGAGTCATATAAAAGTTGCCTATTTATAAGTGTACTAAATCCTAGCCAGCAGCACTGGGGTATAATGAGAAGGGCAAATCGGTAAACTTTCTCACACAGTTGCATTTTTATATAACTTTGCTTTAGAAGATATCGTATAAAACTCGTCTCTTTTGTCTACATATCTCATAAGGATTTAACTCTGAGTGAGAGAACATTACTGAAAGCTACCCACTGTCAATAGAACTTAATAAGGATCGTTTGTTTTAGTTCTTAAGATTTGGCTTATATATTAATCTGCCTACCTACTTTTGTTTGTTGGGTTGCTTAAGTTTACGTTTAAGTTAGAAACTTCCACAATCTCAATTTTATTGTAACAGATTAGAAATAGGTATGGGATCTACTCAATTCACTCACGCACAAATAAATACAAAGGGGAATGAACGCTAAAAGTAGACAGACGCAATAATGAGTAAGAAAAAGTGTAGACAAGGAAAGTAATATAGTAAAGTAAGAAAAGAAAGGTTTGCAATAAAGCCACTCTCAAGATATGCTTAGTAACAACAATAAGACTGAAGATTAAAGAAAGTTTATCCCTACGTATAATAAGCTCATGATACTTGTCCAGGGACAGGGATCAAGAAAGTTCGCAAACTTATGGTAGAACGATAAAACAGGTTCTGTTTGTATTTGTCTTGAGAAGAAGCTTCAATACAATGCGATCCAAAGTACAGACATCGTCAGAATAATTTCTCTTAATTTCACCATTATTACACAGACATTGTCACAGTATTAACAAATAAACTCAAAACCATTAAAAATGAAAATGTTAGAAATGTAATACTAAGTTTAGACAATTTGGTAATAATGACTGTTTGATTGTATTGTTGTACGAGGTGCAATGAGTACACCGCGCATTACAGACTCCTCAAAGTCAGGTTACTTTAAGATGCAAAAGAGAAAGCTTACAAACCTTATTCAGGAGACGCCTGTTATTTTAATCTTACTGTATTCTGTACTTAAGTATATGAGATCGTTTTCTTTGTCATTATACCGAGTAGAGATAAGCCTGGATGACGAGAAAAGGTAAGATAAAGTGAAGTGTGGTGTGGCCATGAAAGAGAAAGGGAATTAGTTTCAATTCAGGACCACCTGTTGTCTCTAGTTAAGTATAGGTATAGTAACAATACAAACACAAACAACAGGCTGGGATATTGAGTTTTCTACTAATTTGCAAGGCAGCAAATAAACCAGAACTCACTTTTCTTGGAGACAAATAATGAGAAGTGAAGGTTCAGGTGAATACAAATAATAGTTTTAGACAACTGGTTCAACAATGTATAAGTAAGTCTAGCAAGAACTGAATACTTCTTTACTGTAATGCTTTTCGTATACTTTTATTTCTTAACGAATAGCAATCTTATCTTTGGACCGTATTTTGCAATGTCACTGTTGAAGAGTTTGCAGTGGAGGGGACCCGTTAGTGAGGCCATGGCCTGCTGGTAACTATAATGTAGTACATTGTATATCATATCATGTTTGTCTCCAGTTTCGTTAAATTAATTGTGATGTTTATGTACATCTTTGGAATGCAAATATAAATGACGGCTACCCTTTTACACTCAGTTCTGCCCCTGGGTGTTTATTATAGCAAATACGGTATACGCATTTTTACGTTTCCCCTGTTTTATGCAAATGGTGTATTTTTATTATTTATTATGCAGAAGTGTTTGTGTTTGTGAAACTCATTGGGTAGGATGTTGTTGTGTAAGTAGCGTATTACGTTACCAATAAAACTATGGTCTGAATTGTATTTTAACCTGCTTTAGCATACAACGATGTCCCATTCGACTAAATCGACCCCAGGAGACATCAACGTGGCAGTGATTGATAGTCTCAGACTCGGAAATAAAAAGAAAACATCGAGGACAAGATTTTAGACTTAGACTCTATTTTATCTTTTATTCCCAGAAGGATACCAAAACGCTTATGTATTGTGTCAGTGGCAATTAGCTCTCCTACTTCATACTTACAGACACATAGATAAAAATGGATAGCAATCTATCTACATATTATGTAGCCAAATCTTTTATAAGTACTCTCCTTATACTAATGTGCTTTCTCTAATGCTCTTCAATGCTTTCAAAACTTACAACATGTATCCAAATACAAAAAGATCTCAAATGTAAAAATCCTATCAGCTTTAGCCATAATAGCATTACTGAAGCACAGCACCTGCAAAATTTAATTTGTCCCACATAAGATTGATTGCATTGCAGCTAGGAGTTTGGTACAGGCCTTTGTGTGAGCTCACAAAAAATATCCTTTATTACTCCCTCCCTTATTCTCGAATGGGTTTATTTTTACAGAATACAGTATTCAAAATTTTCATTCCCACGTGACCAGAAAATTGGAAATTAAATTCTAAAAAACGCATACAGTATGAGTACTCGCAAACATAGTAAATTAATACTAAATGGGTTTTCTAAGCCTAATGCTATCTATACCTTACGTTGTTAGTCAACTAATACTAAGTAAGTGATATTATCTTAATGGAACTGCGAGACTGCGATGTATAAGTAGATACATCTAATACATTTCTCAGCAGAGAAACAAAAAGTTACTTAATTAAGTATATCCGTATCCTCCGCATTTATGTATTTTTATCATTTATGTAACGTACAATATCTATTACCTATTGAAGATGATTGAGCAATGTTTATTGAATAAAACGTTATGTTATAGTGTGTAACTTATACTGAATCATTGGCAGGTATTCCATGTAAAGCCAAAACAGACTTTCGATTAGCTGTGTAAAGTAAAATACTTTACTCGTACAGATTAGATAATAAGTACAGTACTTACCCATACTACTGAGATAGCAGCAAAGCATTTGGCTATGGAAATAACCCATAGTTTATTTACTTCAGTTTTCGTTGAATTATTTGTATTATGTATCACTTTGTGTAAAGTATGTATGTATGTATTTACTTATTCATTATACTGACTGATGTGTATACTACGTATTAGTATAGATGTGTCATATCATTTGTAATTGTATGTAATTACAAGGTACGGAAATGATAGCGTCTTCTTATATTTTGACTGCTGTACTTCATTTAAGCATTATCTGTCATTTTAACTTGTAAATAATTAATTTTTATCTTTTGGTAATAAAACTTTTATGCAATTGCTTTGAAGATTGCTAAGTTGCATCATTGTGTTGTATTACAGTTAATTCAACATTGCCAAAAGTGTGATAATGCTGTATGTATAGATAATGAATTGAATTGCACCTCTTTTTAAAATATTTATTATTTCGGATATTCAGTCGGGGTTCGGAATATCTTGTCAAACTGCGTACATTATTTTGTAAATTACATATATAATCATAATCATCATGCATATCCAAGTTAACTACACAGTAGTAATGTTTACAGTTTTCTCATTGCTTAGTTTTGGGGGAACACAAGAATTACTATCGCCTCAAAATGAATTTGAAGACGACAACAGGTACATATTTACATACACAATAGTCATATAATGCATACATACTTATTTTGTCGAAAATGGGTCTACCATAGATTATGGTTCAATATTCACATAAAAATGGCAAGGTCAACCCGAATTCCATTACCTAAGGTTTTCGGAGCCAGACTTGGCTAACAATAAGTCTGGAAAGAATTTCTTTAGGTACAAGTTTTTTATAATATGGGTTTGTTCTCTTTCTATGTCATCTTTAGAAACTTTCTCTTCAGTGCTACAGAAATAGTTGTTCCCATCATTTCTTTTATGATTCTCTTTATGGCAGTGTGTTACTGTCTAAGAAAAACTGTGTGCCAGCAGTCTGCAACTGAATTAGGTAATAAGAATCAATAATATCTTTCCTTTTTGATG
Source organism: Tomocerus mixtus (assembly GCA_034694165.1). Classification (NCBI taxonomy): domain Eukaryota; kingdom Metazoa; phylum Arthropoda; class Collembola; order Entomobryomorpha; family Tomoceridae; genus Tomocerus; species Tomocerus mixtus. The sequence goes on along the minus strand of JAQFYC010001494.1, from coordinate 29,322 downwards.
TGACTAGCTAATTTAATTAACGTAGATACCATTTATACACATACGAGAGTATTTTTAGCCACTATAACTTCTAAAAGTTACAAACAAACTACATATTTGTACCAATTTCCTAAATTATAAAATGTAATCGAAGAGTATAAACTTTCTTAGAAGTTAGGAAAGAAATTGACATTATATTTAGAAACATTTGATATCTTTTGAGATAACAAACTGACATTTGTATAGCTAGCAGGTATTCAATGTAGCAATTATTTTTGTTTTTCCTTTCCGAATTATCTGAACTCATGAGAATATTGAGAACGTAAGGATACTCCATAGCTACTAATGTATTGTGCATGATATGTACATACAATAATCTTGAATGTTGTTATGTTCTTAAATTGTAGATAGTTCTCAACCGGAAATTAAATCTAAGTTTCAGCAAGACTACTTTCTCTTTGGAAACCAGCATTTCAATGGGAATGAAAGCACTCTGAAAGGTTCCAGGAAACTAAATGCAAACAATGCAAAACAGGAAGCTCACATAGTCGTCATTCCAACTTTATTAAATCCCAGTCTTTTTGTCAGCATTCAAGAAGAATCTCCTCTTCCAAATACATACTCAGATAGAGATACAAGTTTACTCTTACACAAGGGATCATAAGGATGTTTATTTATCTAAAAATACATGCACTCAATTCAGACAGTTAGGAAGAATATAAGAAAAAGTGTTATTGTGCAATGTTAACATGGCAAAAATAAATAAATCTCTTGTCATAAATTCCATTGGATAAAGGTGTTTGTGAATCTATTTATGTAACAGCTCTTCGCTCCTTTTTATTTACATCTACGAGAAATTTCTGTTTTTACGATAATAATAATGTTTTAGCAACTGATACAACTGTAACTCTACAAATCGTTTTATCATCTGCATTCCTATTTGAATTGTGACAATTTGCTTTATGCAATAGGCTACTTCGCAATACTTTGTAATCATTCTGCATTTTCAAGGTTATTACCATACTGCTACAAGAAACATAATATTGTAGCCAACTCTTTGATTCCTAGTGAATGAAATCTGTAAAAAGTTTGGATAGGTTTCAAATGCACATTTCCAGTCGATGTCAAGGTTTTTTGACTTTGTGTCTTTATGCATAGGACCAAAAACTTAAAGCGTCTACTATCATGTACTCGAAGCCAAAAATATTTGCCCTATTGCACCAGCAACTGACTTACCACGTAATTGGAACCATAAAGGTGTGTTCAAGCGTAAAATTATTCCGCTACAACGTAGCGGCTTACACTAATGTGTCAGTGGCAGTTTAAGGCAAACAATAAGTCACAGATGTGTCTTCGTGATCAAGAGCTCTCTGTGTGTAAAGTTTATGAAAGCTACAAACTGCAAACAAGTCTTGTATCATAACATGGCGTAACGTAAAACGCGGCTGTAAGTTGTCAGACAAGCTTTGGGAATTGTTACTTGAACCAAAAGAACCTTGAAGGGAAAACATTAGCTAGTCAACTTTCTTCGTTAGAGAAAGTAGGTAAGAGTTTCTAAAGAAGGAGAATGCAGTCCGAGTCTACGACGCTGAGTCTGGAGAGAGACAGATCCGCAGTAATTATTGCTGGCCGTGAGCCAGCCAGCGCAACCCAAAACAAAGTATTTCCTTTACAAGATAAAAATATGTAACATGCATAGATACACTAATATGTAGTTGCTACACATTTTCTTAATGCAGTATACAGCACAATTTAGTGTAGGGCTTTGTCTATTTGTATTTGTACTAGTCCTCGTGTGCTTATGAATGCAGTGGAGAAAAACTTCATACCGTGTTTATCCAGTTAGTTCCCCTGGGGAATTGAAATTTTGCACACTACAAAAAGTAAGACAATTATAAGTGGCTAGATACGCTCAAAGGCTGCAGTTCCACCGTAAAATACTTATGTGTGCAAAAAAGTAGAGAATTTGACTTTAAATTTTTCCATGCTAAATAATTTTGTAGAATTAATAAACTATTCTATCTTTGCTTGCTTATTTTACATTGTGCAGATTTATTCAGAATATTCATATTTCTGCAGGGAAAACATATTTTTTGTAAAGGAAATGGATTATTGTTTGCAATAAGTGATCACAATTTTTGACGTCAAATATTGAGGAATATTCTATTCAAATATTATTTTGAGAAAGGAACTTTTTCGATAAATACGGTACAATACAAAGTCGAACTCCAGTGTTTGCTTGACTCCGTTCTGCATGACAGCTAACTTTTATAACTTACTATACATGTGGTAGAGAATATTTTACGATTCTTATCTGTCTTAGTCTCCTAATTATTGTGTGGCTTGGCTATATTATACAAGTACAAGTTGCTTCCTTGATGCCTGAAAATAGGGCAGCGTCAGCGTGATAGTAATTCCAATTTCAAAGACGATTGTGGTTTCTGAATATAGCGTCACTTTCACTTTCACTTTTAGTAAAATGAAAGTGACAGTCTCTTTGATGTGATAATTTTACGTAGATGGCCCATTGTAATTTAACCAAGAAATGGTCATATGTAAATGTTAACGAATGGAAGAGACCTAGAGACTCTGACTATAGTTTGTTTGTCAAGGGATCATATTTTTATCAAAGCTAAACTACAGAAACTATTTTCCTTCGTAAATTATGCAGTTAATTTTTGAAATTTTTATGGTAATTTTTTTGCGTCTTGTTTTAAAGATTTAATATTCACTTGGAAATTCCAAAACTACTAAAAAACTCGCATCCATAACTCATTTGTACGGAGACAGTTTTGGGTAATGAGGAGAATACTGTAAATCACCCTGTATAATATAATGTACTTAAGACCTTGAGTGATATTAGGTACCTATGTTAAGTGTACATGTAAGCAGTAGTTGCTTTATTTCAATTTAGTGATGCATGAGCTAACAGGAAATGGAATACCATTTAATCTAATGAAACAAATAAATGAGTTTCCTGGATCTTGTCCTTTAGATCTGGTGCAAGCCATAAGTTATTCATTGTCATCAAGCCATACATTTAAATTCTATTTATTTATGCAGTATTGTACTTAAGTGTTTGATGTTGGCAAACGGGAAGAACTACACTACAAATATACCTTACAATATCAGTAGCTTTAGGTAGGTTTTCTATAATACAGTTTATTAGGATATTGTCAGTTGCCTGAAATAGTACACTGCCAAAATGATTATTTATTTCCTTTCATGTTGCTATCTGATTTGGATTGAGTTGGGAAGAGCTTGGTTGAACTTAATAGGAAATGAAATTGAAATTGAAAGTGTTGCATAAATTGTGGAAAGAGAACTCGAGATATAGGTACTAGCATAGACAACGCACGCAGGCCTCAAAAAAAGTTGGCATCCCGGCATCTAGGATTCTTGGAAATCTGGAATGGGGGTGGGGCTACGCTTGGAAATTGAAAAACTTTTAGACTTTCTCCATTTAACCTAATGGAGAAAGTGGAGAAAATATAAAGTAGGGGGCGGGGCTTTTGGTGAAAGTCTGCTTTCAGGATTCTTGGAAGACATTTTTTTTGAGGCCTGCAAGGCAGATCCAGAGAGCTACGGTACCTCAATCTCTTTCATGTTGACTTTACCCCTGAATTTTCGTAAGTATTGTGGACTTACATAGTATAAGTATAGAGTACTAGGTAGATCACAAACAAAATTTGGGAACGGGCATATTTTGTTATAGAAATATCACACAGAAATACAATTTAAAACTTTCACTAAAACTTACATTTTCAGTCCCAACTCTACAGTTTGGCAGGTAGAAATGTAATGCACATTTCGGTCCAACTTTTAACAACTTTATAGGTAGGGGAAAATTATTTTAGTAAGTATGCAGGCTCTAGTCAAGGTACCGCAATTTAATTTTCACGAACTTGCAAATTCCATCACTTATAAAGGTCATTGGAACATAAATATGTTGTATGTTGTGGTCACCTATGCCGTCACGCGTTGCTAATAAGTTGTTATTGCAAAACAAGTTGGAAATTGAAATTGTTTCTGGTAAAACTTTGTTACACACTGAAATTGTTTGTATGGTACTTTTCATTAATGACATCTGTCAACATGAAGATTCACTTATTTAGTACTTATTATAAGCTGCCTTCACAGGCTTTAATTATAAATTAGACTAGGATTCCTATTTTCCTGTCACACAACAATCTTTATCTAAATGTAAATGTAAGTAAGGCAACTGAAAATGAGTGAACAAGTTGTCTACGTATAAGCTACATAGTAAATATATTGACAAACTGCGAAGCGCGATAAGTACTAAAATAACAACCTTACATAGAAATGAGGTTCTGATGCTGCTTAGGATTAACTCGCATACATATACTTTTTCATGTAATGCTTTACACAGCCTACTCATTAGTTTCCTTTGTCTTGCTGTGCTTTATAACTCAATTTACTACATGGAGGATTAGAAAATACTTATTAGTATATTTAAATAGAACAGAGATAAGTACCCGGTGAAAGCAAGCAGAGAAACGTCACTCGCTGATGATCAATTATACAAGCTAAAACATTAAGCTACCAAAACTAACTCTTATTTTGTACCCTCAAGGACTATTTAATTTGTCCGACTGAATTTGATTTCAACTCAATTTCAATTTGGACTCGTCCAGTTCAGATGTAAATATTCGTCTGTTTATTGTCATTTTACCAAAATATATTTTTAATAAAACAGCCCGCTGGAGAAAGTAGACTTTCCCCGGTTTGACGATTGATTTTGATTTTGGCAGCGGTTGTCTTGATCGAAAGCCAGAATTGTATATTTTCTAGAAAATATGAGCATACACTTAATGCGCGATAAATCGCCAAATGTACTTGGTCGAAGAAATCTAACTTTCATATTATTTATGTAATATACATTTGCATTGGCGCAACTAAAATCAATAATAGGGATTTTTTCAGATATCGAAAACTTTATTGCATGCGGAGATTCACTACAGTATTCCGGTGGCATTGAAAATGGATTTACTTTAACGGTACGAAATACAATACAGGGCAGAAAGAAAGTATAGAATATCCGAATAGGTACATAGGTAGGTACTAATGTAATACATGCCATAGGTACTACATATACAGTGACCCTGGTAAATATTCTCTTCTTTTTTCCCATATAGTACTAATTCATTACTATGTATTTATAACTTTCGTAAATTCTTTCACAGAGACGATTAGACTGACAAGACTTTCTAATTTAAATATGAGTTATACACAAAAATGATACACTTTCTGATTGTTTTGTTAAAATGCATTAAAACCTCTACCAAAGGAAAGAGGTTTATAACGAACACCACATTATTATATTAAGTGTATATAATTGTACTTCCATAGCCATTCGGTATTCACATCCTAATTGTATTCAAACTATCGGATTGTACTACACTACAGGCAGTAATAAAAAGTTGTCAGTATATTGAGTACAAAACGTGTGTGATTCTCCTTATCATTTTGATTGCTGAATGCAAATAAATGTAAATGCTATCTCACAGCGAAAGGATTTATTTAGTAAGGTTATTTTTGCACATTGCAACATATTTAAGCTCCTAGCATTAAGCTTAGCAGGGTAAAAAGGATTTTTCAAGACGCATTACGTCAATAGGCAAACGGATAAAGTAGTAAGCACTGTCTCACGAGGACAAGTCACGGTGAAAATTAAATCCCGAGTTCTTGGAAGACAGAAGCAAAGCAAATAATAGCGAAAGTACTAATACCAACTACCAACATTACAGAAAATTCTATTCATGACATACTGTGCCGAATGTTCCCTAGCAAATGGAAGTGTTCAGAATGTGAATGGAAACAGCATGCAAGAGTTTTTCATACATCATAAAATGCTACTATGTTATGTTACTGATACACAATCTTTGCCAAAAATGTCAGTAGGAACTAGTTTCACGACCAAAGGGACTTAAAAAGTAATAGATTATGGAATATAACCGTATATTCTTACATAACTTCTCTGGGAATTTGTTTAAAAACTCGATTTAGATTACAGAAAAATATTGGATATGACAGGGAGGTATATTGAAATCAATTTCAAAAAAGTTTTATCCCATGAATTTAGAATTTTTCAATCATATCATTCACATGGAAATGTTTCCTAATTATTATTGTAGGTATTCCAATTCAAAATTCCCCTGGGAATTTACTCTTCAATGATTTATCTTGCAAGTACAAAGAAATTACTATTTGGTAAATACATGCAAACCCCTAGGAGTTAATTGAGAAAATACGGCATATTAACTAAACCTGAGACTTCTTGACTTTATTATCTCTGAATCTAAAAACTTATTTCTAAAAGATGATATTCGGGTGATGTGACAGTCGTCATAAAACGTGACCTATTTAATACTCTAGTAAACTACTTGTGCAGCTAGAAGGTAGATGATTAAAGTTTAATATGGTTTCCCTATCTTTTTGATTGATAGGTTACAAAAAGAATGAAGGAAGGAAAGGTTTGATTTTTTTGCAAAAACTCACCTGAAGAAGATTCATTGGTTTGCTGGTAGTTTTCCATGCATTCTTTAGCCCTTATTTCATGGAACGCCTTAGCGACCCCGGTGCTCATCTCCGCGGCAGAGGGCAAGAAGAACTGAGCTTCTTCCAGGCCCACGCTGTCATTCATCTTGAATTTCTGGGAATTTTATGATTATTGTACTGGGCTTCGATTTATCTTGGATAGCTATTATAATGTTTTCTACAAAGATTTCTCGGAAAATGTCTCGAAGTCCTTATTTGCCAATTAGAAGAAGGTATTCAATTTCCGAAGCTTTTTTTCAAATCAACGATTATTAGTCGAAGCTGGATTACGTAAATCCAGACTTTTACAAAGTATGGTATCAATATCTTGCTTTTCTCGAGGGAAGCCTTTGGCGATTCCTGGGCACCTTTTATGCAGCTTTTATTTTTGTGTAAGTAACTTTCATCTGAAAACAATAAGAAAGGATTATTAGAGCTTCCTTTATCATTCTATCATAGTTACTACATAGTTTTACATTCTTCACACTCTTTACAATCTTTGCTCACATAGATATTTCCCATGAGGCTGTAAGAAAATTTCAATAGGATTATCGGGATCAGAGAAAGTAAAAATTAATTGGACAATGTTTGCGTGTGGGTAGATTTACTTTGGTTTAATCTATAGAACCACGAGCATGCAATATTGTAAAAATACGTGAAAGTGTAGTGTAAACTGGAGTTTAATTAAATTCTAATCTGATTGCACCTACATAGTAAATTTCTAAAGCCAATAATACCTAATAGTTAATAGGTGAAGGTTAAAGGGCATGTACTAACTGCGGGAGACACTATTAAACATCTAATCTCCTATGTCTGCTTTTAAAATTAACAATATACCCTATTGCAAAACTAGGTTCCGTGACCTTCTCTATTCTTCTCAATCCTTAAAGTAACGCGACAGTTAATCTGCTAGGTTATAAATATACATTACATACAATTACAATTAGATCTACATGGTTAAGAACTTTCACTGTTTGAATACAATATTACTGCTAGCAAATCAGGGAAAGTTTTTCTCATATGTCTGCTGTCTGCTGAATTTACTGTTTCATTTTAGGGACGCTTATCTTGCCATTGACACTGAAAAGGTGAATTATTCATTTATCTATAAATATATTCATGACATTGTGCCTTGTGCCTAAAAGTGGAGAATTACTGCATGCATGCTTCTAAATAATGTGCCAATGCTTATTGCAAAACATGAAAAGATAATAATGAATACTGCATTTCCAAAATCATTTTGCAGGAACACGATCGCGTGATCTACATATACAAAATGATCACACTTAACGACTAATCTACACAAAGCATTGTTGTAGTTTGTTGGTTTAGAGGAATTACTTATTGTGTAAGCTATCACTACAAGTTTAAATTGAGCACAAACAAGTTGTTTATGCATAAGGGTACTAAGTTAGATCTAGAAAACTCCTATATAAAGCACACTGTGTGGTTCAATTATTTGGCAACATTATCTTCGTTATTAACCATTAATTACCAGAAATATCAAGAAAACACCTCCCTATTTGTTGTAGAAACTCTATTTTCGTTTGGCAAATAATTTTCAGAGTAACAAATATTAGAAAGCAAAATTTAAAATGGGAAATGTTATGCAAATTTAAACTGCAATGTGGTTCTAAAGATATGGAGCTTTTAAAATAATTGGAACAAACTGTATATACAATTACAAACACACTTGGCGTCGATGATGCTTTGGTAGCCTAGCTTTCTCCGTATGTCTAGCTAAGTATATATTTGCTTTCACTTTCTTATACAAACATGACTGTAAGTGTACGTTTATGCCTTAAAATGCTTACTACTTAGCTACTGAATTTTGAAGCGCGTTATTAATTCAAGTTGATAATGGGACGCTGTATCCGTAAATAAGTAGTACGGATTTGAAGAGCAGTTCTATTTTCTAACAAAGTATCTACTTAGCTAGTGGTAGTGAAGTAGCAGAATGAGTAGTGCAACACAAACACAAGTGTACTATAATATACACTACATACGGTCACAATAATAATTCATGAAAGCTCTCGCACTGGTTCTGTCAACATTAATCTCCCGTGAACACAGTATTGGCGGCTTAGAAAGTTGTGTGATAAGAAAGCTTGAAATAGTCAAGTCGAGAGTCAAGAGAATTCAACAGGAAGGAAGTCAGCAAATGAGCTGTATCCTTAAAGTGAGAGTAATGTTTAACTGTCACACTTTTTGCCAAAGCTAAGCAAGCAATAATACAGTCACTTGTTTTCACTATGCAACCAACTAGGCTTGCCAGATTTTATTGTATGAGAATGAACAAAAATCTACATTAATGAGTAAAAAGATGCCCGAAAAATACTTTAATTGTTGCACTTAATTTTTTAGAATGTGTCCGTATACCTTACCTCGTAGTATACGTATATTTTTACAATTTACTTATGCCAGATAATGTTTCTGAATATAATCTACTGCCTCCTATTGTAAAAGAAATGATGTAAAAGAAAAAATGCTTAAGCTTTCTACTGTTTTCGCCGAAGAAATAAACACCATTCTGTCTTGCAGTATTGTGGGAGAGTATTAAGATCAAAAAGCGTGTTGAGCTTGTTAAATTACAGAATCTTTTTGTTATACGAAACAAATAATGCAAGAAAAGATAACATCAGAAGATCTGAAACAGAAGAATACAGTTGAATGAAATAGAACGTAAGCACTTAGGAAGACAGATTAGAAGTGTTCGTGTGCGACAGTAAAACATTTTGTAAGTAAATGTAAGACAATTCAAATATTTCTTGGAGAAAGTAGGAGAAAGCAGTAATGTTTCCCACGATGCGTATTTTATTAAATAAAAGACATTGCTTATGTATGTAGTATAGTTTTCAGCTTCGGCATTATTAAATATTCAACTTAATTAGTCATTTGTGAATGCCTGGCAAGTCTGAATCTAACTTAAGTTAAGGTACATAGTACATAGAATTCAACTATTTATTTGCTACTACTTAGGAAATAAAAAGGAAGTAAGAGACTTGACTTGCCTAGACTCTTAGTTTTTGTTTCAACATCTTTTATTCACATCTTAGATCAAGAAGGTATATAAGGTAATATAATACTCTTATATATGGCAACTCAAGTGAACTGATTTTCTGTGTTCAGCCTGCGTCACGATAAATGTCTTCTGCTCACTCACGTACCTAATCGTGGATTAACAAAGCCAGTTTACTTTTGCGTAGGTACTACCTACACGGTCCATAGAATACGTATAACCTACCATTAGGTATAATGTGGCTATTCATTCAGCAAAATGAAACCTAGAAAATCGTTTTACAAAGAACGTGTCACAAACACAAGATAAATGTTAAATGGGTAAAGTTAAATAGCAACATTTTCAATATAATTGAAATGAAACTAGGAGAAAAAGGAATTTTCTTTTCTCGAGGAGAGAAAGCAAACAGAGCAAATTGACACATTAATTATCGTGTCAATTGTGCCCCTGAATATCCCATACTATTGTATGTCGTAGCTCATTCATAATATTTAAACTGCGTACATTAAGCAACATAGCGACTTTCATCCACGTGTAGTTAATTTCCTTATGTAAGATCATTCGACTACAACCTGCTGTTGTAACGGCTAATAGATTTTCTCGAGAAGATATACATTAGCAGACGAATCCCTTCAACTTTCGACCATGAAGCTCAATTAAGTACTTAATGACATTATTTTTCCATCCTAAAAAATTTTCATTTCATATTTAGTTTGTTTCAAATTCATTTTGGAAACTTTTCCTTCCACTTCTTACAATTACATTAGATGTACTGAACTACAATTGCTGTGCCACGAAAGAGGAATATATGCATCTGTAAAATGGAGAAAATAGTACATACTTAATTGTGTCTGCTATGGTGGGCGGTGTAGTTGTAGCAATTAATTATTATAGTAGTTAAGTGAGACATACATTTATTCGAATTCTTTGCAAGTTTTACTGAATTCTGTCGGTGTTACTAATATTTGGCTGCTCCTCTTCCATGTGCTTTTAAATTGTTCTGCTTTTAGCCAATAAAACTCTGGGGGGTCAGACCACCATTAACCACCATAATAAAAGTTCTGGGAGACAAACTATATTTATTTGATCTTCTAATGCGGAGATGAGCTTTTTAAATATGGATAGTTAGTCATAACTGCGGACTACGTAGGTACAATTGTAAATATTGTAGTTAAACATTAATTGCAGTAAATAACGACCAGGAATATCATAGTAATTTTTATTTTCAATGATAATTTGCCATAAAATAAATACGTAGACGGAGGTTCTGAAATCAGAGCCAGTTATTATTATACGCTGATTTTACAGTCTATTGACAGTAAAAGTCCTTAATGCTTTCACCGTGCATTTAGTTTTATTATGAGGAAAGTTAGACGTGCTAGTTTATTCTGGGGTGCCCAGAGGTATATAATACAATAATCTCTGACAACGATCTTAGGTTTATTAGGAATTGTAAGTGCTAATCTTTAGTATGTATGAATCGTTGTTCTACATTATAATATTAGAAAACTTATTAATTTAAACCTGGATAAGTTTCACAAATGTTACTGCCTCCCTGAACGATACACAATTCTACTTTAAACTCCTTTTACCTTGCAGAATCCTCTTCAAAGATGAATATTTTATAGTAAATACTATAATGATCCCCTATTTCTGAACCTCATAGTAAAATCATCAAACTGGCAAAATAAACTGTTACCATTTCATTCTACGGAATTTCTGTACAAAGCAGAAAAGGAAAACATGTTTTGCCAAGCCATAATATCTCTTTGATTTCGACTCAGATTTTCAATTACTTTTGAATATAAGCAGTTAGGCGCGTTTTCAACTGAGGAATGTTTTCCGTAAATATACTTTAATACACAGAACATTATAATTGAAATAGACCCTCGTAATGGAGAATTCCTTCTCAGAATGAAAATGAATCTATTGGAAATATGTATGTAGCGTAAATCAAACGTCCCAATCATAATAAAACATTCTACATGTACTGTTCTATACCATACCATATCTCGATATATAGTTACATATTATTACTAAAAGAAAGGTATGCCTAGATGGATTGGATACTATTATACTATTTATACTTTTGCTGCGTAGAACATATTTTCCAAATAAAATGCAACGTAGGCGACAAATATTTGTAAGACCGATTTTACATGTCGAATGTGTGCATTATTGACGCTAAGATTACCATCTGGAATGAAATACGTACTTTCTCCCGGAACACTACATACAAGTTTTTATGTCAGTAGCTCGCCGATTCTACTTATGATTAAACTTTTCCCAGCGTGACTATCTGATCACTTCAACGGCTTTATAAGTGAAACTCGTAACTTATCGGTGTTTTGAAAATGTATTCTACACTTGGTCTCCGAAGTACGTTTTCCAAGAGATTTATTCCTTAGATTTTTTGGTCGTTATTTGGAACACAAGTAGACATTTCAAGTGTTCAAGGTAAAGCCTACACCAAGGTTGGGGTATCCCATTGATTTAGGTACTTCCGCTTAATGCTTCCATTCGTATGGAGGCTAAAGAGAAGCTATCAAAATCCCTACTAGGGTGTTTGCTGTGACACGCGGGATAAGAATTTTGGTTTGTTATGATAATTTTTAAGTAGATATTTTGCATTTAATTTTACGAGGACGACAATACAATATTATAGTAGAAGAAACAAATTGCCAAATCTTTGCAGAAATATTTAGCTGTGCCAATTTTATGGGTAAAAATGTAAGAATCCATCTATAAGAAAGGTTACCTTTTAGGTTTGTCAAAACGTTATTATCAAGAGTAAACCCCACAACGTATAATTAATTTGTACTACATGAAAATGTAGAAAATTGGCCCAAAATTGCAAATGCGATATAATAATATGTCTTTATGTGCTACCCCGTTTCATGTACTCTCCGCTGATCCCTTTGATCCTATTGTGTCACTAGAAGCTTTGAAATCTGTGATTCATTTTACGATTCCTTCATATTTGGCTGTGACACAGTACAGATATTTAATAGCGAACATTAGGGTTTAGGGGCCACATTCAATGTATATAGGTAAGCTTTACCCTTCTTTCGCCATTTAGCAAATGCTTAGCTGTCAAAGTTTGGCTACCTACTACCTTTAATGAGGCACATTTACTAATATTGAAAAACGTTTGTATTACTACCTACGTTTTTCACTTAACGGAGGAAGAGTGTATAATTAAATGTACCTTCTACTTAGTGTGCTCTAGAAAAAGTCAAAATACTTAACATGTGATGCATTGCTTTCAAAATCATCACATTGAGCCAAACGAAAATAATTAAAGCAAGCTTGAAAGCAAGATTAAAGGCTTTTCTACCGATGATACATAATGGCACTTATAGAAACATGCCAAATCCCATTACCCATGAGATAGGTCCAAAAATCATCCAGCTGCCCATAGTGCCTACTCATTATATTTTTAAATGAAAATTGTACGTTGAACATGACAAGACAACCCGCCGAGGTGAAAGTCGTTTACTGAGACTCTTACTGTACTTACAACACAATCAAAAACACCGACTGATTGCGCATATACTTAAGTGAAATAAACAAAGTACCTACACCGTTCTTTAAAAGCTAAATAGATAGGTACCTAGCTGAGAAGTGCTTTTAGTATACATTGCCATGAACTGCTACGCAATAGGGGACGTACGTATCTATTAATATTTCAGTCGCATAATATATAGTCTATAAACCTTCATAAGTCATTACAAACACCATATAATTTAGTCAGATGGCAGACATAAAAGAAAATAACGTTCTTAAATTGACCACATAAAAGGTATTTTCGCAGTTGGAATATTTGCCTTTGTCAACGGGCAAAGTACAGACAGAAATAGAAGTTTCCGAAACACCGAAACCTCAGAAACAGCTTACAAATCTCAACAGTACAGCTATTGTAGACTCCAGACCAGAACCACTTGGGAGATAATAATAGTTACCAACTGCCCACTGCTGCCCAGCCTACCTTCTTTGCTTCTCATTGTTTAATATGGTCACGTCAGAAACACAAACACGACTGGACTTACATTAGGTACCCGCACCAGCTGGCCAACAATAAATAAGCTGTGTGGTCGAAAATGAATTATGTGCGTTGGGTTTTGAAATAATAATGGTCGGTGAAAGTGAAAGTATCTTAAAGAAAGTAGAGTCTACTACAGACTTTTATATGTAGGAGAGTTTCCTTGACTTGGTTAAAGCCACGCTGCTGAACTCGTGATCTTTCTAATGGGAAGTTTTGGGAAAAGTGCTTATGATGTACATAAATACAATCTACAAGGTAGCTCATAGCCATAATCCCACCTCTGGTCCTGCAGAAAACTGGTAGACAATCATTTTACAAATGAGTGTGCCTTTGCAGAATATTTTGGAATTCTGTTTTCCCTTCACCATCAAAAATGTAAAAATAACTTTTTCCAATTTAGGAAGAATTCGTAACATTTTCACCAATTCTGAACTATTTCCAGTTCCCCTGGAATACCAGACAGAAAACGGTTATGAGGTACCCTGTACTGTACAATATCTACAGGAAGTACGTATGCACATAAGTATAGTAAACTAATAAAACTAAAATAGAAAGTATCGCCTTAGGCGTACATCGAGAAAAGTCGACCGGAGACACTTAAGAAGACTTTGGTCTCTCTCGAGATACATAACATACGTCACAGTTTTGCGTTGTATTCTAAATAAGGAACATGTCAAGAGGATATGATCTGCAGGGTCAAAATTCTAGTTATTTATATTTTGTGTCTGTGGGAACTTGGGAACCTACTTCTCGTAGGAAGTCCCTTGAGCGACTTGGGCTATTTTGCTCCATTTAATCTCATTGTTAGGAAATATTTAATATCCTGTTTGCATTGTACTATATAGTACAGCATGTAGACACAAAATTTATGTATTTACGTAGGAAAAACCACACCACCAAATGTATTTAAGCCTTTACGTTTTAAAGAAGTAGTATTAGTACTAGTGTACAGCTAATAGATTTTAATATAGTAATACCTGCAGGAAATACTTTCCATAACTATGTCATGTTGCATAGAATATAATCTCACAACTTTTGAAAATTCTTGAGCTTTGGCAAACTCAACAGCCCGGAGAAATTGGAAGTTGATGGTCACGCAATTCACTACAGATGGATTAAACTAAACATAAGTATAAAAGCAGGAAAGGACATGACAACACGTTTACAGTCTTTTCAGCTTAACTTTCACGATAGTGCAATACTAAGTATTTACTGGTGCCTATGTGAAATTCCTTGCTCAACTCATTTTCAAATGAAACTCGTTTTACGCTGGACTTCTAAATTGATATTTGATGTGCTACCTGCTGGCTGTGTCCAGTACAGTATGAATTTAAATTATAAATACGAGTAAAGGATCCGAATTCTAAGTTGGCTAGTAGTATGTTAAGTACATACATGGTTGTGAAAATTTGCGCTACTAGGTAATGGATGGTTATTTCCGCATGCCACAGTATGTTTACCGCTTATGGTGCATGTTAATCTTGAAATTGATTCCTGAGTAGCCTTTTTTAAAATGTATATTCTTGGATAGAATTGTAAACCATTATAAAAGTATTGCCCTTCAATATATAGACTGCTGTTGTTACTACTTTTATTACAATAAGTGCTACAAAAAGGATTATTTGCTCAACCATTTCAGAATTAAATCCATTTAGGGTAGCAGTAAGTATAATTAAAGTACTGTCAAGAGCGCCCCTAACTTTAAAGGTCACATAGGTCAAGGTTGACGCAGGAATATGAAGCGCATAGGAATGGGACAGGCTATTTATGACCAGTGTCTACTGTGATTTCAAAGAAATTCAATAGAAATTAATCCTTTAAGCTGTAGCATAGTATTGGAATCCCTTCTGCTTTGGCTTTCATGAAACTTTTTACTTCACAGAAAATTTTGGCTTAATTCTTCCTTTTATGCTTCTTTCAAGTGCAAAATTGTCAATGGATTAATGATTATTTATTTCCTTTAAATTGCTAAGTACATATCTTTGACAACGCCAACAAAATCCAATAAATAAGTGTACTCAAGTACACAAAACTTTTACAAAGCAAATGGACTATCAAAAATTCCGTAAGTGCGTCCTTTACTTTCTCCAAGTCAATTATTACACACGGACAGGAAGTGCACTTAGTATCTGTATTTGAACCATAGGAGAAAGCATACATGTTTTTCCACTTTCCTTGAGACAATAGGGGAAAGTACACACTACATTCCCACGCAATTGTAGACACAGTAAAAACGTTTTAATGGTGAAAGTATACGCTACCTTTCTGTTATTTAAACTGCACGTTATAGTTGTGCATGAACGGCTCTCCCTGTATAATATCTTGGTTATCTGCATATATGTTTCAGGGTAAAAGAACTTAAACTAGCTTTCTTTCTGCCTAGAACATTATTATTTACTGAAATGAAAATCAGCTGCATAAAGAAAGTGAAAACTTTCTTACATGAGAAATCTTGCTGTCTTACACTGTGCCTATTGTGATAAGTGTAGCGTGTCTTTAATGAAATATACTTGAATATATATTTAATAAAAGCGTAAAGACGTTTGTACATAAATGAGTAACGAAGTTGTAGGGTTTTCTGAATGCAGCAGAAATTGCATCTGTTAAGTGCAGTATTGTCAGTAAAACCGCAGCATAAGTGTATTATAGCCTGCAATATTATCCCAAATATGATCGCCAAAAACGTTTTACGTATGAGTGTATCATGTTACATAGCCTACATGTATCAGCATTTTGCACATGATGCTGTTGCAAATATGACTATTTATAGCGTATCACGACTAATCCAATAAAGGATTCTGTCCCAAGTTTGCGTCTGCTTATCCCTCTCCGGTTTCATGTCAGTAATATCCTCAGTGTATCTGTATTGATATTTCTCTCCCTTTCCTAGATTCATTTTTGCTTTGCTACTGGCATGGCAGTGGTTATTGTTTTGTCATGTCGTGTGGTGGATCACAATAATCTAGTTTATATGTATTTATGTAAGACCACGAATCACGGCTATAGAATATGTACTGAACCGAAACTACTATAGCTCATTTTAGAGGATAATATAGTTAATGCATCTATTAATGTATTTAAGTCATAAGTATGAAACATTAATAAATTTCATTGGATGGGTAATATGAGTCGACTTTGACTACAATTTAAGATGAAGTTTCCACGGAATGGACAGAGAATTGGGATTGCTTCCGGATAATGGACAAAAACGGCTATCGTTGTTTTGTTGCAGGCAGGGAATAAAATAGTGTAATGTGTGGTGATGGTGACTTGGCCGACTTTTTCCGCATCGACGTTTCAACTCAAGTCAAAAGACAAGACACCACGCTAGACGAACCATAGTACCAAAGCAAATTGTATGGAGGCTGTGTCTAATCTAACCTAATCTTTTTAGTTCCCAATGGCCCTGGCATATTGTCAAACACTTCTTTTCATGTGTTATGTTCTCATGTTGTGTGCGTTCAGTTCACTTCAGTCAATCCTTAGAATCTAACAAAAAACTGTAATCAGCGAGCCAACGTTTACTTATGATTCATGATAGTACATTGCACCATTTTGTCAATGCTGTATTTTAAAATGAAAAAGTCGGGAGAAAATTCCCCAACTTTGTTCAAAGTGTTCAAATACCTAAGTACAAAAACCAGTATATTGTATGCATTTTGAAATAAAGGAAATTATCCAGTTTGATGATCTGATAATCTGATTACATTTCTTACTACGGGAAATATAATTTGTGTTATACGACGAATGGACTCTTGTTAATTTGGAAAAATTGGGATTTAATTTGATATTGGATTATTCCATAATAAATTATTAAGTAGCAGAAACAACCTTATCGGACTGCTCTATGTATTCCTCTATCTGCCCTTCTGTCTCACATACCGTTTTTGCCTTTTTTGATTTCCTATACTTTTTCATTTATTTGATGTTCTTTAAAATTTTAATTGGGCATATTTTATGTAGGTAGTAAAGCTAAGCTTAAAGCATCCTAGATTTCATGTGTTCGTTTAGCTGTTCTAAACTCGAAAGCTACCAAAGACTAAAACCTACTTACTAAAAGGTATTTAATATTTTTCGTTAATTTTTTCGTAGCTACGTTACGTAGCCTACGTATTTTCTAATTCTGAGTAACGATATTCTTGCTGAAATGTGAAATGCTATGCAAAATCCTTATTAGCTAGAGCAGAATGACGAAGATAGTTCCACATCGATTCATTTTAGTCAGTCATTTATAAAAAATTAAAAGAGATTATTCAAGAGATGAAAGCAGGGATTGCGTTATTTGCGTTGTTAGCAGTATTTATGTAAGAAAGAGAACACAGTACATTACTCGCCACTTAAGAGATGACATTGAGCCAAAAACCTTTTGTCAAAGTTTTTAAAGCGTGTAATGTATAGGGGTACACCAGTACCAACAAGCGTCAAAATAGCCATAGAATTTATATGGTTCAGAATAAAATGAGCAAAAAGTTTAACTAGACTTGTTTACTGCAAGCAACACCAAGTCTAACATTTTCCTCGTGTTTGACTAACTAAACAGTTTTCTGCTAGTCTGACAGTGGGTCTATAAAGAATTGTTATACTGCATTCTAAAAATAAACACTAAAGATAATAATATACACAGAAAGAAAAACTTTATTTCGTCATTAGTTTTCGTTATACTTTTAGCTTTACGCGTGCAAGAGGAAATAGATGTCTTCTTCTTTGTTTACTATTTACTACACACGTATTGTAAACTTTTTTCCCTACGCATATTTAGTTGTAAGAATGTGTACTGTGTACCATGTAGTACACCCAATAGAAAACGTAAGGGCAACTAGTAACGAATAAGAATAAGAAATCACAGAGTTGATGATATTCGCTAACAAAGTAACTATCTGTAGTCATCTGTAGTTAGTCAATGTAGTTTAATGTGTAATCTGTAGGCAAACGTATACAATGAGGCTCACAAATAGTGGAACGTTGGTCTTTCACCACATTTGTCATTATTTATATTATTATGCATCCAATTTTTTAAATTGTTAAGATATGATATCATATGTGTGAACTTCGCTGCAACGAAAGAACATCCACAGAAACAGTACACTTATGAAACGGCCAACGGAGAAAGTTTGGTTAATTTTTTTCTTAAACTTCGTCTGCATAATGTAGTAAATTGTGGGGTATTCAAGCAGGGGAAAGCTCAATGTTAGACAAGTTTTGAACCTCACTGTATAAATATGTCACCTTTGATATTAGGATCTACTGTTTACAACTTACTCAATTTAAAATTTTATATATTTCTATTTCCAATACTGTATTGTTTGCATAGATTTAGGTATATAAGTAGGTATTATAATTAGAAACAAAAAACTTTACTTACCAGTTATCATGGGATGTTTGAGATTTCTGTACAAAGATTCACAGATTGTTTGCCAGAGTTGACACCTTAAGAAAAAGTCAGTTCTATGCTTGTCTATCAGCAGAAGCAGTTTTCCTTCTTTGTTCCAAGTTCATATTGATATTTGTGCAAAGATTTTACAACTTATTTTTGTATGGATGTTGATTTTAACTCTTTTGAAGATGAAGGTACCAAGAAAGCACTAACTTCAAAGCTTTAATAACTTTTTGTGTCACAGACCTTTTTATACCAAGTTTTTGAATTAGTTCATAGTTTCCAATTATACAATGTATCTATTTATGAAGATAGTTCTGACACATTTAACGTTGTCACTTAAATAGTGTATTTATTAATACTATTACATAATAGAATAATGTCGATCCTTAGATATGATAGGTACTTAGAATGTCAAATATCATTCTCAATCCTTAATAACTTCAAACGGGAGTGTGTTGAATTCTATGTGCTAATAGAAATCTGGAAATACGAAGAAACTCTAATAATGCTTAAATACTTTGATACATATTGTAAAGAATTTTTTTCAATACAAATCTTAAAAGTGATATGGGATGGGAAATATGTAAAGTGTAAGCGCTGCAGCTACATGCAATAGCAAATGAAATCAATTTGACTTTTCTCAAGCAGGAATTCAATTGAAACAGGAGAAAAAGTGAAAGCAGGAAGAGATTCAATTTGAAGATAAGGTATAAATATAGTAAAGAAATTCTCCTCTGGGAAATTTGTATCTTGCAGACCTACAGATAAAATTAATATTCTATGCGTGTCTTCATAGTCTGTTGTGTAGTGTCAGTAGTAGTGTACTACTCTAAGGTAGCGGTTCCCATCAAGTTCATGAGATTGAGATTGAGATGCTATGATTTCCCTATTGCAGCGAGCAATGAGATTTGGTTGAATTTTGGATTTGTCAAATTGGCTCTCCTACTCCTAAAGCCCGAACTGCCTTGTTAGAGATGCGATTCTGGTTTATAATACTAAATATAATTGTTTAGATTTTGAAAACATATTTCAGCTATAGGTACAAATACTTCGCTTCAATACTCTAGTTTTTATGTAAGGTAAGAAGCATGGAACACTGGTCGTGAATAGTGAAATGCTATTGTGCTGCACCAGGCAGGATAACAGAGATTTTCTTTAGAAATCTTTCGACAGCATTATTTTATGGGTTCTTATTACAGATTGAATGAAGATGCTTTATAATCTTTCCAAGCGTTCACTTCGGTTTCACTATAATAATGTGGGTATTATTTGTACCGTAAAATTCGTAAAATTTCTTCTCTCTTTCTGACATAACCCCCTTTGAGGGATTTAGGGATAAACATTTCTAAAAAATATTGTGGAGAATTTAAAATCACACTTACTTTGAATAACTCGCTATGGTATCATCTGATCTGATTCATATTTAGGCGAAATCTGAATATTTATTTTCATCTAATGCTACTTATTCCCAAGGCTAATGAATTCTTCCTATAATATGGAATTAATTCTTACTCTATAATGGGAGATTGGTGCTAAAACTACGATTAGCTAAAGCAATCAACTTGTGTCGTGTCTCAAAAATGAAATTACAATTTTTTCTTGAATGTTGAGGAATATTGAGACACTAAAAATAATTCCAATGCCCATAGGTTCTATATCGAATTTTACGGTGTTAGCAAATAATCTACCTTTTCTATAATAATTTACGTATCTACTTATCTACTTTCCCTTTCTTAGTTCAAATGCTCACGTTGCGTTCTGTTCTTTCTTATCTATTCACATATAGTAGTCCCCAATACAATAAATATGCGGGTTCTTTTATTAAAAAGTAGAAAAAAATGGCTGTACCTATAGAATGTATAGAGCTGAGACTAACGTAATGTAAGTATCGTAAATCTCGAGTGCGTGAGTAGGATGTGGATTTGGAACTGGATCTTGTATTATGTACAGTAGTCTACTGGAGAACTATTGGAAGTAAACGAGAGAGACAGAAGTCAGAGATGAACTGAGAGTTGGTAAGGCCCGAATGTCTGCTTTTCACATTCACAATTCTTCTGTGCTATACTAAAGCTTCTTCTACTTGTTACATAAACGTGGGACTAGTGAGACTCGCTAAACTTTCTGACTTGACTTTGTCGAGAAGCAAGAAGTAAACCCAAACCAGAATCAGATCACGACAAGAAGCTCGAAACCATGCTATTGCTAACAGTGAAACCAAGCCAGACTCAACCAATATGTTGATGTGGATGTAAAGATGTGATATTTGTTCGTTTCTCTGTAAAGTGTAACTGCCTTATGTAATCTGCCCTTTTTCTTTTTTTGGGGACAAAAGAAAAGTCTATACATACATGGATAAGCTACTGGAGTCGATAATAATATGTTTTATTATTCTTGGACGCGACATGGACAGTTTTTTGCATAATGTATACGTGGAAAGGATATTTGCAACATCCTGATCCTTATAAACACATATTGACCGAATACATTTGGCTTAGCACTGGCTCTTTTTAGTTTCCTCACTTTCACTTCGACAAATATGAATGAAAATGCAAAATGCAAGAATTTCTTGCGAAAGTTGTGCCACAAAAAAACTGAATAACCTAGGTAAGAATAAAATAGAGCGGCATCTCTCCTTCTTTCTTTTCCACGAACCGTAAATCCTTTATTGACATATGTGAAATGTTGTCTGTGAACTTATTTTCCTTTTTGTTTAAGAACTTTCTCCTACACGTCGACCCACAAATATGGAAACAAGGAAAGATTTGCCAACCATTAAGGAATCAAATACAAAATCATTAATCAAGTTAAATTATCCTTTATAAATATCGGGCAACTATATTTCCTTGCCAAAGTATTGCAAAAATAAGTGAAGCCAAAAAGCGTGTGAATGCTTTTTTAATCATAAAATAGATTGAATTTGTCATTAAATGTAAAGGAAATATTTACCACCATATATCATTAAGATAGTGATCAAATCGTGTAGGTACAGGATTTAATACTAATGTACGGAGAGAAAGTATGCATTAACTCTGTGTCTGGTATACTGACTTCTATAAAGAAACATTTTTTAAAATATTCAGTGTTGTCTTTTCTATTGTCAACTAAATACATGCATAAATAGTTCAGTTTGGAAAATGGAAAACATATTGGAGTCAAAAATACACCTAAATCATGAAATCGAAGTGAGAAAAGTAATTAAGGTTTCCTTTAGAGTAACGGTTCTGGCATCCATCTGCCATCATCTGTTAGGTAGGCATTATTAACTTACCTAAGCAAACCATATTTTATTTCACTAACTTCCTACTTGCTTAACTTTCCTTGCCTTACCTTCCTTTGAATTTGACTTACACACTTGTTACCAAGAAAAGTTATCTTTCTCTCTCTGTGCAGATTTGTTTGACTTGTTACACTTGTGTTGAAGTTAGATAAAGTTTAGCATTGTTAGCATTGTTGTGGATATTTGAAATATTCATCATTGCATAAAACTACCATACTACTTTACAAAGCAGATCTTTATTCAATCACTGAGAAGTTAAACAGACCTTCACAAAACTACTACACATAGAATCATATTGTAATTTATTTAAGCAAACCATCAGAAATTCTCAAATAAACTTACAAGCAACTATATACTACATACACAACTAGTAACAGTTAACAGCAATGAAGCAACTAACGATAAGCTTTCGATATTCAAAAGGAATGAGATGAGGATGAGGCTCAGCCCTGGCGAAATGAAAGGCGCTTACAGCCTGTTTGTGCGTTAGGTTTAAGTATCTGTAATGTTGTGTACACTTCAGGTTATCTTACTCAAGTGCCATTCTATAAAGCACATTCATCTTACACGATGGTTCATAAGCCATTTGTCCTACTACAGTGAGGCTTGTAAAATGCAAAGCACTATGCAATTAACACTGTACATTGTACATAATATCTTTCTCCTGTCATATCTATATTACCACATGACACTTCTCACTCCACTTGTCCTCTTCCGGGGCTCTTTGCGAGTTCGACATTATGTAATTATGTTTCCCATTATTACACGTAAATGAATAATGCTCTATAATCACTAGTCTCTCTGTATGTAATGTATACTTATCAAGTATTCATAACTATACAACCACTTACAGTAATAACTAACTAGAAATAAAAAGCATTAAACTTAGTATTTACTCTACAGGTCGTCTCAACATAAGTAGGCAAGAAATGTGCATGTTGAACGTTTGCAACGATTAAATGAATATGGCAATGCAATGGGCTTATGAACAACGTTGTGGATTCTACACTACTCCACCGCAACCAAATATACAGCTAAATAGAGCTTAGATATGCTTTGATTTGACAGATATGTAATAACAGTCCTTTGATATTGATCATCAACTAATGTTGGGTCTCAGAGTCTCAGGTAAGTAATACCGTGCATGTTTCATGTACCGTAAAGTTCTACTTTTCAGATTATAATGAAAATTTTAATGAAAAGAGAACCAAAAGATCAAAGGAGCCAGGTAGATGAAACCCAAACTGTACAAACTACAAATAATGGATTACATTGCGATTGCAATGTACTTTATTATTTGAAAAGTTCAATGCCTCATCAGACTCTCACATATGTGTCATTATTATGCAACTTCCAGCCATGTTGACTTTGATATAATATTATGGCAGATTAGAAAGAAAGGTGCATAGTTTGTAAGATTACTTCTGATATACTGTAGCTTTGCTACTTATGTGTATATCAACCAATCAATTTAATATATATGTAAGTAAAGTATGTACTTGTACTTTATCAATTACGATGCCCCAAAATGCGTTTTTTATTTATTTTCAGATGTGTAATTAGTAGTTAGATAGTATTTAATAACCTACTTAACCTGAGTTTTACAATTTACAATGTTTTCTCACTTATATTTAGTAAACGTGCACCATGTAGGCATGCCTTTAAAAATGCTTTCGCAATATCTTGTCCCGTGCGTTTTCATCAAGTGATTCACATTATTTTATTAAGGGAAAATGGCTTTTGCTATTCACAATTAAATATGTGTATGCATACCTCTGGATAGCTATAAGTAATTTAAATATTATCCATGCGATTGTAAATAACTACAATGCAAAATTAGGGTAAATAATTATCCTATTTCGCTTTCACCAACTTTCCCAAAATGGGAAACAATCTACACCAGTGGTAATGAGTAATTTACATATAGCATACTACAATTGAATATTCCACATGAATGCATCATCGCTAATTCCTCCTACACAACTGCATGTTACCTAATATGCAATTTTAATTTTTGATTGCAGAATCCTATAACCTAAGCATTATGCAAATTACCAGTTCAGCTAAAAGTTTACAAATACTTATGCAACAAGCAATACGCAATAACTACAGTTACTACTACTACTACGTAACAATACAATAAGTACTACCTTATGCTATGTAGTGCATGTGCAAACAATTTGACTCCTCGCTCTGTGTTTCAGTTTCGTGAATTGGAATACATTCAATTCATTGTCAGCGTTGTCATCCAATCCGTTTTCCACTTGAAGAATAATGGTACATTTCATTTCAATAAAAGAATAGGAATTCGCTTCTCTGTTTGCCATTAGCGTACACGGGGATTCGTAATTCCCTATTCAACTTTTGCTAAACAACACATTCCATTTTGCGTGTTACTCAAGTGTGGCTAAGTATAAATACGAATAATTTGCTTTCTCTTTTTACATAGATACACAATTTAAAACTTTCTCCACTTTCTTTGTATTAATTTTTCTTTCCACAATGCACATTTTTATGTACCAATATTACACTATCCGCAATGAAACCATCAATTTCATTCCTGAAAAGTGATTTCATAGGATTTATAGGTGAGGCCACAGTTTCCCATGTCTGGGGAAACGGAGAAAGTGGCGAAACCATATTTAATGTAAATATAGGAAATTCCTTAGCTTATGAAGAGTGATGTGAAGTCTGAATAAATTTGAAAGGCTGAGGAAATGTCCTATACTGCTGAAATGCCGAATTGCATATTCATGTTAACTCGGTTTCCTAATTCAACGATTATATGAGTGATCGTGTATATGTAAAATATTAGTGTTTACGTTTGTAATGATGATGCGACCAAATACATAACATACTTAGAATATCTGTAGCATAATTATATTTTTTGCTCGTGTAAATATGCGTGACTCTACCTTGCCAAAATTATGCCAACACTAATCTTGACTGTGTATGTGGTTTTATGTACGCATGAATATTAACTAGCAGCAAAACCAGGAAATGAGCAAGCATTGTATTGTGGGAGTTTGCACTAGTTTGTTAGGAATACGATCTTCTCATCGAACTCCTACGCAAGAGAAGAATTCTGCATGTACCTAAAATTCAATTCAAGTTGTATCTGTGGAAAGAAGCGTTAGGTACGCACATCAATTTAAATGATGCCTTCCTAAGGATAGAAATGAAAATAAAGGTGTCCAATTTGTATCGCACGCTTTCTTCGGTTATGCAGTCCCTGAGGATTCCCATTCTTTCTAAGCTACCATTAATGTATGTCACTGGGCTCGAATTAAATAAACTTTTGTTTTCTTGTACAGCCAATAGCTAGAAACATATACAAACTTACAATTTATTTACTAAATCTAGAAATAGGTACTTCTATTATTCACACGTGTAAGAAAAACCTACTAGTAATTGCATATCATTGTACATATATGACATAACATTACACAAAAAGTAGTACGCTACATCAAGGCATATTCATTGATAATAGTATTTTGGTTTGGTACGGCAGTGACAACTTTCCAAAAAAAGCATCCGTGTCAATTTTATACTTGGTCATTTCATTGTTCAATTATTTCTAACTTTTGTATTGTACTGACGTTTCTGAGATTCTATAATGACCACTAGCCATTGGGATTCAAAGGAATTTCTTCCATTCCACCAAATAATATAGTCTGTCTAATGAAAAATCCCAAAAGAAAGCTTTTAAACCTAAGAATTTGATACTGCCTCTCTCTCCTATTAAAAATACCATGGAAAAATTACTTCGCCACAGCTAGCTGCCAAAGGAAGAGGGCAAGAGATTCATATTGTGATCGTTTTGTCAATAAAAAGTTTGAAATTTAAACATAATGACTTTGTCACGGATAAAGCGGAATGGAAACTCATCACTTGCCGTTTTTGAATGAAAGACATGATAATATTTATAAGTTATAAGTATGATATTATAATCCTATAATACATACTCCCATAAGAGAGGAAATCATTGAATATGCCTTGACATTACATGTTCATGTTAGTACAAAAAATATAGTTCATTAAATAGGTGTTAGTATGTAGTACATTAGTTACACAAATTAGTACAAAACAATGTACATGTAAATGTAAGGTACATCTACTGAGAAAATTTTATTACAGTAGAAACTTTCCTCGGCCATAAAGGAACAATTCGTTTTTTCTATGCAAATATTGACGGTGACGATGAGAGTGACGATACTATTCTAACAGTGGCTCCTGAGTGGAAGATACGAAGTTGCACTTGAATTTCTGCATTTGACTGCTTGACCTTGGGTGGGATGACTTTCTTTTGCTATCCAGTTTTTCAATTTCACTTCAGCAATGAAGAAACATACATAGTGGCAACTAAACCTACACAGAGTCCGGACCAAACTATTGCTCTTCTTAACTGCGCATCACCATCTTCGGGTGGTGGAAACTGAGCGACTAGGCCATTCTAATATTTAAAGAATTGATCAATTAGTCGCTAGTCCGGTAATTTGCATAATTCACAACAATGAATATCAATAATAATAATAGGGATATAGATATTCTGACAAACTTACCCATCCTCCATTTTCTTGAACAAATGGAATAATGTGTTTCGTAATATAAGAAGCTAAGAATCGAGTTATGGAGTCTACTCTATCTGGATCCTGAAAAATATACAAAATAGTGTTGTGATTAATTCCTGTTTAACAAAGGCATATAAACTGCTGCTACTACCTTCAATAAAAAAGCTAGGATGACAATTTTTTTTAACTCACACACACCTCACGATATTCCTGGACAAGCCGAACAGCAAATGCGAATAGACTGACGATTCTACCCCAAGTTATTCTTAATTGTTCCATTTCATTATTAGCGTTTGCCTGCAATGTACACAAAAGGGTGATCATTATATTTATTATTTTAGGGTTATAAGGAGTTTATATATATTCAAGATTTGTCAAAGTTCTAAATACGATAGAATTCTTTAACCATCTACACAATATTATTGATAAAGGTATTTCGTCAAAGTCCTAAGTACCTCAAATAATTCATTAGCAACGGATGCAAACATGTGATATTGTGTGACTTCTATTCTGCGGACCATTCCATTGAATAAAATTGAATGTTTTTCCAGAATTTCTAATACGCAATAACATAAAGTGTCGAGTACTTCGTCCTTAACGCTTAAGTTCACCGGATTTCCTAGTGCGAGGTCTTGAATCACTAAATATGACAATTGCTGACCTAGTAGACAATAAATCACATCATTTAAATATTTCATATACGCACGGATTAACCGAATATATATTTAATGGGAAATATAACAAAATATCGGTTTATCACTGTACCTCTAGCAGTAATAGGATCTTGTTCTTCAGTTTGGGTCGCCGTTGTTCTTGAATTGCGGAATTTAAAGGTATCAGCACTTGTCCCTGGGGAACCACTTTGTTTTCTCTTTGGAAGCACCATTGTAAATAAGTTAGATAAAAATCCTCCTGTAGAACACGAAATAGAAAAATTAAGTTAATTAAGACCACATTATATGATATTCATCTTCCCAAAACTAAAAATATCCACTCAGAAAAATATGAAATACATGAAATACAATTTAAAAAAAAAGAATTACCATCGTCCTTATTATGTATTCTGCGCCCGTTCGGATTATCCACAACATCGGTCCCTCCTATACCACTTTTATATAAATGTGCTATTACAATTGAGGAATCAACGGAATCTTCTTCTTCAGTCTGAGTAGCATAAGAAACAGTTCTTGCGGCGGGTGGTACGAAGTGCTCAAAATTATCTTGCTCATCCCCAATATTGTCATTATCCATGGGAGCATCTTGAGGACTTTCCATTGAATTATTCGGCATTGTTAAAATGATTTTTCTCCCTTTCAGGTCTTGGCAGATTCAATTTTAAATTTCAATATGCTTCACTATCTATAATACACGCAGTATAATTAGATCAACTCGGCTAAGACTAAGACACGAGACGAGACGAATGGTAATGCACGACGGACGGATAACGACACGGGTGACGAATAACGAACGTCCAACTTCTGACTTCAAGTCTCACAGCTCCTTCTTTATCCTTAAAGCCAATTAAAACTTCAACTTGAACATTTCCTCCATATAAATCGCTGCCATGTCACAGTTGACGATGACAGCAAGTCAATTACAAAAAAAAACAATTTAATTATGACTGACTGATGACAGATTGTATGTACGAATACAAAACAGTGCATAAATCAAATCAATCACTTTCTCTAATAACAGAAACAGATGTTTCAAGTTCTGAAAATTCTGAATGAATTGTTTTTGGCCATCTGATCGGTTTAGATTTAGAATCACTCGATGTCCAAACGTTGACAGTAGGCCGTAAAATCCTTTTAAAACGGATACGACGAAAATCACAAATTAATTGGAAATTCTATTTTGTCACTCACTTTCTGTCATGTGTGACGTGACGTGTGTGGCGCGTGTTTGTTGATGTAATAATTTGTGTTGCGCAGCGTATCGAATGACAATAATTTTTGGTGACTTTTCATTCAGTAAATTGTAAAATGGTAAATTGTGTTAACGGTAACGTGCGGGCTGGGTAACTATATCGAGGCGAGGGTGTCTTAACTGTAACTACAAATATAAGTAGGTGGTTTATTTTGATTTCTACGGTATGGCACTCATTATATTGTGGAAATGCGTACAGGATGACACAGAATAATAGGTGAATTATTCAATTCATTCAAAGCAACTTTAACTGTAAAGAGTAATCTGTCAGAATGCTGATTTCAATATAGCATAGTAAAAGGCACGAAACAAATAAACGAAAAAAGCGTTTCTTATATTTTGTGACTTGGTAATTCTTTCGATATTAACACTTTTTATTCAATTTTAATGTGGAAAATTATTAATATCGTATTCTAATTTGACCCATTAGCACGACAATAACATGCATATCATAAAATATCTCAATCTCAACGGTATTTTTGGGTTTTATCGTATTGATATATATATACAAAGATGAGGAATTTGGTAACAAAATTATAGGCCTAACGTATTTGTATTACTAGTACTACG